>VDFB02113498.1:24912-164661 GCA_007258455.2 Sequoia sempervirens
ATGCGTCTCTCCTTGAGGCGTATCTTCAACATATAAATGGGACGTCATTCCTTCATTTGCAAGACATGGAAATCGATAGATGTTCTGCAATCAGCACATTCAAAATACAGAAGTATAAATCTGACTCAGAATTCTTACACAGTATTTAAGACTTAGAGGCCCATAGGTCATCCCTAGGTTCTACTCACGATAAGATTTATTAACATTTAACATGGTATTAGAGCCATGCCGGTAATCCAAATCAAATCTAAATATCAGATTACTTAGAAAAATTCATATTTTTTGAAAAATCGAATTCACATCACATTCTTCATAATGTCAAGTATGATCAGATTTGAAGATCGTCTTGAGGGAGCAAACGACTTCACCTCATGGAAATTCAGAATCATGATGATTCTCAAAGAAAATAAGTTAGACTCATTTGTGAAAGAAAACAAGGGGGAACCAGAGGATGATCCTGAGAAAACTCAATGGATTGAGAATAATGAAAAAGCCATGAAAATCTTAGTAGATGCAATTAGGGACCACATAGTACCTATTCTAGCAAAACATGAAACTGCATATCTAATGTTCAAATCCCTTGAGAGCACCTATGAGATAAACAACACCTATAGGACTCTTGCATTAAAGAGGCAAATCAACAATGTCCAAATAAACAAAGGAGAAACTATTAATGCATACTTCATGAAGATCATTGAACTAAGGGATCAATTATCTACAATTGGATATCAAATTGATAGCAAAGAGTTAACACTAATTGCACTAGGAGGCCTACCAAACTCATGGGAGCCATTTGTTCAAGGAATAAGTGGGAGATCTGAACTCCCCAATTTTGATAGACTAAGAACAGACTGCCTTCAAGAGGAAACAAGACTCTCAACAAAAGAAAACAAACAAAAATCCATAGATGAGGAAATTCGAGTGCTCAACACATCATCTAATAAAAGGGGTAAGAAAAACTCTTACAGGAAAGGATCATTTAAGAGAAAGAGAAATTCCCATGGAAAAGGGTCATTCAAAAAGAAGAAAGACATCTCTCAAATACAATGTTTTAGATGTGACCAATATGGGCACTACGCAATGAAGTGCCCTGACAGATCAAATCAACAAGCATCATTTGCTAAAGTAGGAAAGTTAAATTCAGACCATGATTCTGAGAAATTTGTATTCTATTCAGCCTTATCAAATCAAGTATCTAACAATATCAACAACTGGGTGATTGATAGTGGTTCTTCGAGGCACATCACAGGGTTTAGAGAACACTTAGACACTATGACTGAAGAGACTGATGAAGAAGTAACAATTGGGGATGATTCTACACATCAAGTAAAAGGGGTTGGAACTTGTTCCATCACATTGAAATCTGGTCTCTCCCTTCAACTCACTGGAGTTTTATTCATACCTAGAATAAAGAGGAATCTAATATCCATCTCTGCTCTTGAAGACAATGGATATAGGGTTACCTTTATGGATGGGAAAGTTCTGGCATGGCCTAAGAACTCATCTATAAAGAAAGCTCTAACCATAGGTATAAGACAAGGTTATCTTTATAAACTATGCACTGAAGTCAAGCAAGCCCTTACCCTTGATACTTCCGATTCAAATGAAATTTGGCATAGAAGATTAGGACACCTTCATTTCCGTGCCCTACCCTCTGTGGAAAAACTTGTAACAGGATTACCTAAGTTAAAACCAACTCATGAAGGAGCTTGTAAAGGTTGTGCCCTAGGAAAGAATACAAAGGGATCCTTTCACAATAGCTTGAGTAAAACCCAAAATGTGTTAGAACTGGTTCACTCTGATTTATGTGGACCCATGTCTGTACCCTCCAAGGCAGGCTTCCTATACTATGTCATATTTATAGATGACTTCTTTAGGAAGACCTGGATTTATTTTCTTAAGTGTAAAGAGTCAATAGAAATCCTTAAAAGGTTCAAAGAGTTCAAAGCTGTCACTGAAAACTTCTCTAGGAAGAAAATCAAAATTTTAAGGACAGACAATGGGAAAGAATACACCTCTGAAATCTTTAAGGAATTCTGCATGAATGTTGGGATTAAGAGGGAGTTTACAATAGCCTACAACCCTCAACAAAATGGGGTTGCTGAAAGGAAAAATAGAACCATTGTAGAAGCTACAAAAGCAATGTTACTTGACCAGAACATAGAAACCTCATTCTGGGCAGAAGCCTCTAGAACTGTTGTCTACATTCAAAATAGGTGTCCTCATTCTCATCTAGATAACAAAACTCCTGAAGAAGCATTTACTGGCATAAAACCTGATATTAGTCACTTTAGGATTTTTGGTTGCCCAATCTATATTCATGTGCCCAAAGAGAAAAGATTCAAACTAGAACCTTCAGGAAAGAAAGGGATATTTGTGGGATATAGTGAATCCTCCAAAGCTTACAGGATTTTCATACCCGAGCAGGACCAAATTGAATTGAGCAGAGATGTCATCTTTGAAGAAGACATTGCATTCAAAAGGGCAAGAAGTTCAAATGAGATAGAAACTTATTCACCTAGAGTCTTAGACGAGGATCCTACCCCTGAGATTCAGAGGGAGAATCCTGAGGAAATACCAAATGAACTTCTATCTACTTCAGATGAGAATACAAATGACAACGGCAAGAAGAGACCACTTTGGGCTAGAAAGATGATCAAAGAAGCTGAGAATCATGCAGCACCCAAAGGAACGTTTAGGGAGAGTAAAAGACCCAAACGGTTCTCAAGCTATGTTGCTCTAATGAATGACATCATAAATTCAGAACCCACCAGTGTTTCAAAAGCCTTCAGACATCAAGTATGGAAGGATGCAATGACAGAAGAGTATCAGTCCATTCTAAAAAATGATGTATGGGATATAGTGCCTAGACCAAAAGAGAAATCTGTTGTCTCTTCTAAATGGCTCTTCAAAATCAAACATGCTGCTGATGGCAATATAGAAAAACATAAGGGAACTATTGGATATGGTCTCCTTTACAAAAATGAACAACTAGATCTACATGGATACTCTGATTCAGATTGGGCTAGAAGTGTAACCGATCGGAAAAGTACATCAGGATGTTGCTTCAGTTTGGGATCGGCTATGATCTCTTTGATCTGCAGAAAACAGTCTTCAGTAGGTCAAAGCTCGACAGAAGCTGAATACATTGCAGCCTCTATGGGGGCAAGAGAAGCAATATGGCTCCGAAAATTGCTTGTGGGACTCTTTGTTGAGCCCTTGAATCCTACTATCATTCATTGTGATAATCAGAGTTGCATCAAACTCTCTGTAAATCTAGTATTCCATGATAGATCTAAGCACATTGAGATCCCCTACCATTATGTAAGAGACATGGTAGAAAAGAATGTGATCCAGTTGGAGTATATTAGTACAAATGATCAAACAGCAGACATTCTCACCAAACCTCTCTCCCAAATCAAGGTTGAACACTTCAGGAAGAAGCTTGGTATGATTGAAATGTAATTTGATATTATGTTTGAAATTCAAAATTGTTTAGAAGTTGTACTAATATATTTAAATGATGTTTAATGTGTAAACTCTTTTGTCATGTGTGTGACTCCATGACCTTATGGGCCCGCTCCCCCTATGTACATTATTGAAAGGTGACGATCTTTCTAATAATGAACACTTGTATGTAACATTGTAAAGTGACGACTCTACAATGTTGAGTTGAACTATCATGATAGATATCATGTGACTTGATATTTGTGGACATGTCATGATAGTATCTCTTGAACACTTTGATGGATATCATGGACTTGATGTCATTCGAAGATCATTGTGATCCTTAAGAGATAATCATGGTGGATAACTACATACATCTGTGGATATGCCATGAATTATTATGGTAGACATCATGTGACTTGATGTCAGTGCACATACCATAATGAAGATGTGATTATGAAGAATGTCATGTGACTTGACAATCTTATGAAAACATTTCATATCTTGATATCACATGTGTAGGTGATATCTCCACTTATTTGATTTGAATATCTTCCCTAGCTAAGAGGGAGTGTTAATTTAAGATAGCTTCGGTCAGATATAAATGATGATTGCATTCATGCATCATCATCATTTATATTTAACCAAAACTGTTCTTAAATATAAAACCATCAAATAAGATTTTTGAATTTCAGATGTTGATCAAAATCTGTAAATAGATAAATCGAAATTGATATTAGATGACTGTTGAAAACTCAAATCTTAGTCTTTGATAAACACCGAATGACTTCGGTTGTTATGGAAGTTCGCGCGCTCAAGGGACAAGTCCCATGAGCGAACGTGTCTCCACTTTGTGGAGACACATCCTCTCATGAGACGCGTCTCTCCTTGAGGCGTATCTTCAACATATAAATGGGTCGTCATTCCTTCATTTGCAAGACATGGAAATTGATAGATGTTCTGCAATCAGCACATTTAAATACAGAAGTAGAAATCTGACTCTGAATTCTTCACAGTATTTAAGACTTAGAATTTACATAGGTCGTCCTAGGTTCCTGTTCTGATAAGATTTGATAACATTTAACCGGATTGCATTGACAAGTAACACAAACACTGTCAGTCCCAAGAAAAAAAGATGCACCACATAAATCATGAAAACAGTTTGAGAGAAGTCCAAACCAAGAGGCAAAAGTTGAACCAATTACACCTGAGAAAGTTGATCCCATGTCCCCTTGTAGAGCAAGGGGCCATTCAACTGCATTCAATTTGATAAGCCTAAAGAAACAACCTCTAAGTGGTGGATTAATCTTGTTCGCATCAGCATTTGAAATCATTTCTAGTCTCCCATCTGCTCTTGTGTTACATTGGCATGTATGAGTTCTTAAGCTTATGACTGTCATGCCTCAAATTTATTGGATTTTCTCCTGTTTTTGCCTATAAGATGATTTCTTTGGAGTATATATATTTGACTTTTTCATACTTCTAAATTTTGCCTTATGCACTGATGACCTTGTCTTTCTCCTTGTCCGTTAACATTGTGGAAGTAAGACACTGCAAACATTTAAGTGTGGAAAAATGACATTTTCACCCTTTTTTGTTGTCGTTTCATGATTCATCTAAAGAACCACCAATATTAACCATTGTTCCATCCATGCTTTGTGAACCAGAAGCATGTGCTGCTAATAATTTCCTTGACTCTCCAGCCTCCATTGTGAAATTCTAGAGAAGTGACCAAAACACTTAACCAGATAGTCAGAAAAACAAGGTTTAGGGATAAAATAACCCAGTTGAAATACACTATTTAGGGGCTTGAATGAGGTAGGCTCCCTTGATTGAGGTAGGCTCCTAAGTAGCCATAACCATTTTTCTTGTCCTCTAATGCATGCAACTTTCAACCTCTATATCTTCCTATAAGAGAATTGGATCTAAATTTGGCATGCACTATGCCAACTAGTAGTTGAAGATGACCAAGCTATGAAAATCTAATGTCCTAGAACTTTAAGGAAAGGTGATACCATCTACTCTAGTTCACTAGCACAATTATAAGGTCAGTTCCATAGTTTTATAGATTATAGTTGCCAAAAGACTATTTATCTATTTTTAGATGCCTTGATTTTGTCATGTTGGTTGCATAATTAGTAGATTGCTAATGTATGATGCAAAATTTGTGGGGTTATTAAGAGAAGAGTAAAATGCAAGATGAAAACTTGATTGCAAGGGTGGCTTTGGCATTGCAGTCATCATCAGGGCAGTTGAAGAAAAAAATGAGAGAATCCCTCAACAGAATTTTCACGAGACAAAGGAATTTACCACCCTTAGAGAGAGCTTGACAGACATTTTACCCTAACCAAAAGAAACAAGGCCGCATTGCAGCGAAGTTCCCGCCAAATGCTGGCAAGAAGGTTTTGTCCTTGGCAGTTTATTTATAGCAATATGTTCAGACGCCTGAGCAACTAGACTTGGCTGAAGCTATTATCTAGCAATAATCAAATTGTGTAGTTCTAACTAACTATTTTCATAAATATCTAAACAAAATTAGAATCTAGAATTTGACCGGGCAACATAGACATTTGTCTACACGAGATGATTCATTTGACTAGAACATTCATTTGACCAAAACAGTGACTCAATACGTTCAAATGATATATATGGGGGTATATAAAATAAAAAGATACTTGATTTGAGAAACAATTAAAAATCTCCAGATTTTTTTAAAATGCCCTGATTATAGTGCAACACCATTACACAACAAAATCAAAATTTTCAGCTTGAGAATAATTCATTCATTTGAAAATTAGGAGCCATTACATATGGATTGTAGTTGGGAAGCAGCTATAGATTCCAATAGCTAACTATGAGCTGCAAATTGAGCTCCTAAAGCATCTGCTAGGGACTGAGCTTAGTTGACCTTGCTATGGACGGAAATTCCTTTTAGCTTCTCATTATGCTTGTTCCTTTCAAGAAGTTCCACATTGTAAAGCACAATAGTACCATGGAAATCCAGTTGGTCCATCAAAGTCCTCCTATGTTGAAATACACCCCTGCAGCTGAAACCAGATCTTGTGGGTAGCGTTTTAAAGAGGCAGCAAACTCGACATGAAGATAAAAGCTTGGCCCTTCAAACAGCTTTGGTTCGTGAACATCATGAAGTTAAACGTCAATAAATTCTTTAGCAATTATTTTTAGGTACAATTATAGGCTAATTAATTTTGATTAATATGCAAATCTGAAATTAATATTTATGATTTTTTCAGTAAAAGAGCTTTTAAAATTAACGGTGTAAATTTATTTTTACATAGCTTTTTCATTATTTTTCATAGTCCATTTAAGGTTTGGAATAAAGTTCTATGTTGGCGGGCAGTTTTGTAGAACAGGGGATTTGGTAGAGTTTAAATGGGTGGCTGACTGAATACTTGAGACTGAGGATTCCTCTTTTCGACTGCACTTCGTCCCCCACATACGCATCTTTTGCTTCCATTCCCCCCATCACCGACTTACTCTTTGCCCTGCCTACAATGCTTCGGAATACACTTTTCGGCGCATCAACTCCAGCAAACCCCGCCTGCAAATAAAAATTCGCGGATTAAAACTATGTTTCATGAAGGCTCTACTGATAAGACAATTCAGTGGAGACCATGACAGAAATTCAGCCAGATTTCCAAATTACATACAGAAATCTATATTTTGCAATTAACTTGGCAAACCAAAACAATTTTTTTCAATTGATCGAGTAAAAACATGGTTTAGAGTTCTAGAAAGAATTGGGAAAAAATGTTGCAGAAACGGGAAAAACACACTCAAAAACCCTAAAAGTAATTTAATAGAATAACCATGATTTTTTGGTAAAAAAAACTTCAGAAATCAATCTGCCTCTTTAATTGCCAAAAACCCCAGTCTCTCCTCTATCTGCCAAGCAAGCTTTCCATGCCCATCTGTGAGACGGTTAAAGGGATGCTGTGGTATGCATGAATGCGAAATGTGGAAACATAGACTACGCACGCGAATCACCTTGAAAAACCCCAACAAATTAACCTCTACACATGCACAGAAGTTGTATAATAAGGTGTCAAACATGCCGTGATTAGACGCCAGAGGCACGTGGATACCTGTTCCCCGCCTTTGCTGCACCAGTTCAAACATTAGATTTGATTTTAATTTTTCCCTGTACTGGCTTGTGATTGGTGAAAAGATTGTTTTCTTTTAGTTTGTAAATGAAAAACGCCAAAACCCCAAGGAAAAAACGGACTAGCCAATGAGAAAATTTAGCCGGGAAAACTGAAATTACATTTTAATAACAAAATTTACTGGATCATAGGTTAAAACAGTTTGCAATTCTCCAGATATGATTAATTGAAAACTTTGCTCAGGGAAAACATTAGTCTCCGCCTAAAAGTCAGGGACTAATAAATTGGCTGAGGATTAGACGAAAAAGTGTAATGTTAGTCTTTTAATTGTTTGATTTTTTTTTTTAATATCTAGGCAATTGGTTAGTAGCACTTGATAAAGATGAATCAAGTGTGTAAAAATTAGTGCTAGGTTTACATAAAAAGACATATAATTACAATGTGCGTGCCTTAGTAAAGAAGCATAAAATCTATGAATCAAGAGTTTGGTTAGGGTTTTTTTTTTGCTACAGTGCCTATTATCCCTATAGAAAAGGGTCAAAAATTTATAAAATAAATATATATAGTTGGGTGATTCTCCTACCCGTGAGCTTAAATTTGATGGTCAGGTATGACCGTATTTAGAGACTTTTGTCATAAATTACAATCAAAATTTTAAGAAGATTGTATCGGATGAAAGAGGAATTTTGGATCTTTGTCAAAATATTATATGATATATATATTTGATTTATATATAATTTACTTACACTAAGGTATATCATAATGTTTTAAGGGCACCTTTGAATAGATAACCGTCATTAAAAAATGTTGACAGGAAAAGTCTAATAGTCAAATTTAAGCCCTACTCCTACCCATTCAAGTATTGTAATGTTATCTCACAAGAATAAAAGGTAAAGGTCCTTTTTAAGTCCACGATACCATGAGTATATGGGACTCCTCGTACTCCCCCAAATATGAGGGAGGCACCTAACTCGTGCTCCACAATACGAGGCCCTCGTACTCCCCCAATATGGGGGAGGCACCTAACTCGTGCTCCACAATACGAGGTGTACATACCCTACCCCCTGCAGGATTTGAACTTGTGACCTCCCTGTCAAGAGCACAAGTTCTCCACCATTAGGCCCACTCGGTGTAAATCTCAAACAATTATCAAACAATGAACGCTTTTATGGACCCCTAGTTATTATCAAACAATTATCCAATTAGCAAAGGGAAATCTCAACCATGCAAGTATTTTGATCGTTTTTAATAGAAATGATGCAGGTATAGATTTTCTTAGAATGATCCAATAATTTCACTTGAAAGTGTGATTTAAGGTGCATGTTGTAGATCTTGATGTAGAATGTCTTTGGAATATATGTAATATTTATGAATATTTCAAATAATCCTTCTATTAAAAGCATGCAATATATAATAAAGAATGTACCCTCTAGCACAACACTAAAGCATATAATAAATAAGATTAGAAATGTAATATATTGTAGTTAACCAATATATATTATTTTAACATATAATGAAAAGGCCTTATGCAATATATAGCACACTGTTAATGCATATAATGAATAATATTAAAAATATAATATAGTTAATGAATATATAGCACAATGTTAAAGTATATAACATTAAAGATTAGAAATATATAGTTAATCATTATATACTTCATAATTAATATATAATTTTAGTGTATTTCATTATAGTTAATTATGATGAAAAATAATCCTATGCAATATATCTAGCACAATGTTAAAGTATATAACGTGCAATTAGAAATAAGGCACATCATATGCATAAGGTTTTTATCTTCACATTTAGTCTTAATCATAATGCTAAGATAGAAAGGATAAACATGAACTATCTCACTAGTGTCTTTGGTCTCATGCCAAACACACATGGTCTTTTAGAAGATGTTTCACTATAGTATTATGTTCTCCAATAGTTGATTCACTTAACGCTATGTTGTCTTATCTTAGACAAAGTTAGAATAGAAAATTCATGTATCATAATATATTTATCCAAACATTTTTTAAGTCTACTTAGAAAAATCAAACATTACTTGAACTTATGAAAACTAGTTCACATGATCCACAAACTCCATTACATCTAGACCCCATCCCTTCAGAATAATAAGAATCTTTACACACAATACACCTTAGGAATATAGGAGTAAACATTCTATCATGTTTGAGGTGCAATCATGACCTCATCCATTTAGAATATTACAAAGCTTTATATTCAACAAAACTTGATCTTTAATAAACTCTCCATAAACCATTTGACTTCACCAACAAATCTAAAATCACTTAATATTACAAATTAAACTTTAAAATTTGTAAAGAAAATAAAATAACTCTATAATAAAATAAAGTAAAGACACCAAATGTTTTAAATATGTAGTACATAAAATAACGCTCGTAAAGACAATTTTTTCTAAATATATAATAAATAAAATAACTTTAAAGTAGAATAAAATCTCTTAAATAGATTTTTTTTAAAAATTATTTTTAAAATATCTGAAAGATATAATCTCATACTTTAAAAAAGAAATACTTCTCCCCATCTTTTTTATAGGAGTGGGCTAACTCCTAGACAAAAAGCACCTATGTACATACAAAAACACATAAAAATATACATAGAAACATGCATAACATGATGGCATGGTGTAATGCGGGGCCCAACGCAGAAGTCACAGGAGGGAAGCAGGAGTAAACGGAGATAGTTATTTTGCAACTTGCACGGAGGACAGACGTTTGGGAGGGTGACGGAAGTCACGGAGATGGACGGATGAAATTTTAAAAACAAAGCGGGAGTTCTTAAACGCCGGGACAATACAAACAGAGCGGGAGTTTTTAAACGCCGGGGGTTGACGCGGGAGCTTTTCAAAATTTTGGTTTTGATTTACAATTAATGGGAAAAGCTGATTATGTAGAACAGGAAGAGGCATCGTGGGGGCAACAAGAATGGAGGAGAGGATTAATCGCCACCTTTGTAGCTAAGTCTGAAGAAAGAGGACTTGAAGATCCTTTTTCTTTGGTCAGAATGCATGTATCGACATTGATTGTTGCAGCTAACTGGGTGTTGAACGCTAATTTTCCGTTATTGCAATGTAGTTGTATTTGTGCATGTCCAAAAGAGATCTCCCAGTTCCATTTCTTTTTACACTTTAAATTCAAAATATGCGCCAAGAAATTACATGTTGTTTAAGACAAAATGCATGCCAGATTGGTTTTCCTTTTTATTCCGCAAATGTCATATTTCTAACACATCTGAATCTTTCTATATCCAGATCAAAGATAAGCATAAGCTCTAATACATGTGATTTAGTAATGCAAGGTGTAATTGTAATTCGTGCGAATAATACATCTTGTAAGTATGAATTTATTGATATGATTCTCTCTATGAATGTAAGAATTGATATGATTCTCTTTATTGATTTGATTCTCTCTATGAATAATTACTGCTGTTGTGACACTATCTGAAACCTTTAATTGATTTTGAATCAATTCTTTGTAGATGTTAGATAAGAAAATGGAAGAATTTGAAGAAATACGCTTGATACATCTTCTGTTATAACTTTTTGTCTTCAAATAACCTTCTACAACTATTGTTTTTGCCATCATATACTTGTAAAAACCAAAATTTATAATATCACTATCGTGGTTGCTTTCAGAATTATGCAATTAATTATGCTGATGTTGTTGAAGACTGAAATTCTGCTTGTTGTCTGTTGTTGTGTAGAAACCATTCTCTTTATATTGGCATGCACCTATAGATTATCACCTTGATTATCAAAACCTTCAAACAAGCATGTCTAGAACTCCTAGATGTGCGCTTATACTCTCATCTAAAATCAATTTGGCCTTTGTCAGGTGCCCATAACTCATCTAGATTATCTCCTTAGCGTGAACCCATAACTTGATGTTCAAATTTACTTCCCCATTTGTATTGAAAGTCTCCATTGTGAGTTGCATGTTGGCCCTTGTCATACACACCTCAAACAAATTTCAACTATGAATTTCTGCATTAGAAGTGCATGCTTCTCCTTAGGCACAAGCCTAATAACTAATTTTTCATATCAATTTAAATAGAGAAAATATTTATCATTCAGGCATGCCATTCTAGCTTTGGTACATACCTTTGCAAAGGCTTGCATTTTCCTTTAATTCTATCTTCTTTCAAGTGTGCCCTTGAAAGTTGAAAACACACCTTTGAATATTTCTTTGATTTTGAACTTAATTGTCTCCTCGTAGTTGTAGCTTCCTCATTTGGATGCATGCTTGTGTTAGCCACTCCTTAATAAGGTGTGTTCTTCAATCTCCACTTGTGCTTTTGTATTAGACTTATTGAACATTTGGCATTCTTTGCATAGGTGAATCCTTATAACTTAGGTACACACTTGTATAGGGTTTTTTGATGAATCTTTGAACTTTGGAAATTTCAACTTTTACCCATGCCTTAGAACATTTTGACATCAAATCTTTCCTCCTTTGTTTATCATGCACCTTATAGTATGGAAGGATTTTTTAAAAAATCACATTCCCTTTGGTGAGGTGTGTCCCTATACCCTAGGTGTGCCCATGTGAATTGTCCTTAGAACCTTCTTGATTTTGAATCCAAACCCATTTGATGAAGTGTGCCCATGAGCTCCATTCTTAAACAAATTTCTCTCTTGAGAACTTCTTTCCTTCGCCACTATGAATGATATGCTAGAGTAGATCAAAAGAAGTAGTGACATGAACCATGTGTAGCAAAACTCCATGCTTCCAACTAGTGGCTTCTCTAATAAATTCAAGCCCTTGTGGTTCTACAAACTAAGACATGGGACAAAGATGTTGCTCTTAAGTAAAAAATGCAACTTAGATGTCATGAAGAACAATGAAAACCGTCAATTTAACCTTAGGTTAAACCCTCAAGCATAAAAAGACATGCTAAAACCTTTAAAATTGTATTTCATTTTCTTCATATGATCGAAAAATAAATGCATAGTATAATTGGAGGTTGGAAAACACGATGTCGGTTATCAATTAGTTCATTATGCTTGTTCAAATATCAAGGGCGAAGAGGTCGAGGAGGATTTGCAGGTGGGGTATACACAAAACTAACAAAATTGAGTTGAGGGGTAACTAACCATTAGGGTATTTATGTGTAGAGAGTTTTACAACAGTATGCGTGGGTTGTAGGTTTCATAACACCCCGTGTTTTCTAGCCTGTAGTTTTACAAAACAGTAAGAATGTAATGAGCTTTTTTTGTTATTTACATAGTAGGAATGTAATGAAATTCACCTTCAAAATTTATAACAATTCTTAAATTCTGGGTAAAAATTATGTTTCAATTTCTTCATATGTTCAAAAAATAAATGAATAGTATAATTGCAGGTTGGAATACATGATGGGTTTTGAGTAGATGGTTATGAAACCTACAACCAATGCATTATCTATCTCATTCACTTTGGTCTGCTTCTTTTCAAGTGATTTTAGAGCAGATTCCTTTTTCATTTTATACATTCTATTACTTGTTGTTCCAGTTGGCATCAACAAGATCTTAGGAGGCTTCATGTTCAAAACTTTAGTGATCTGCACCCTTGCATAATGATAAAATATGGGTTGTTGATATTGAGTTGCACAAAATGAAAGGGGTTTTGTACACATGAGGGTTGTCCAAAGTGGCCATTGATCTAGCACTTATTTCTCCCTTCCACAACAATATTGGTAACATAATGTAAGGTACCTTCAAATATTACAACAAATCTTAGTTAAAGGAAAAATTGTATTTCAATTTCTTCATATGATTGAGAAAAAATGGTTCAAATATTTACAGGTTGGAAAACACAGTGGGTTTTGAGTTATTTCATTTTGACGTTCAAAGCTAAGTGGTGGAGAGCAAGGAGAGGATTTGCAACTAGGAGATACATAAAACTAGCCAAATTTGGGCTTAGGGGAGACTAACCAATTGGGTTGTTGTGTGTTTAGGGTTCTAAAATTGCATGTGGGTTGCAAGGTTTTATAACACCTAGTGTATTCTAACCTACAATTTTACAAAACAATATGGATGTAATTAAAAAAAATACTATTTAGATAGGTGGAATGTAATGTAACCTACACCTTCAAAATTCAAATAACAATTATTAGTGACAATAAAATTGTGTTTTAATTTCTTCATATGATTGAAAAATAAATGCAAAAATAATTACATGTCAGAAAACGCAATGTGGGTTGTTTATTAATTCATTCAACATGTTCAAAGCTAAATGGTGGAGAGCACGAGGAGGAGTTGCATTTTGGGGATACATAAAACTAACCAAATTGAGCTGAGGGGTGACTAACCGATTGGGTTGTTATGTGTTTACTATTTTAAAATAGTATGTGGGTTGCAGGTTTCATAACACCGAGTGTTTTCCAACTTGTAGTTTTACTTAACATTATGAATGTAATAAAAAAAATTGTTATTTAAACAATAATAATGCAATTGAAGTTACCTAAAAAATGTATCACAACTAATAGTTTGAGTAAAATTTGTATTTTAATTTTTTCATTTGATTGAAAAATAAATCTGCAAAATAATGGAAGGTTGGAAAACACAATGGGTTGTGATTTTTTTCATTGTGCTTGTTCAAAGCTCAAGGGTGGAGAGATTAGGGAGGAGTTATAGGTCGGGGATACATAAAACTAACCAAATTGACCTGAGGGGAAATAAATGTGCAAAATAATGGAAGGTTGGAAAACACAATGGGTTGTGATTTTTTTCATTGTGCTTGTTCAAAGCTCAAGGGTGGAGAGATAGGGAGGAGTTATAGGTTGGGGATACATAAAACTAACCACATTGACCTGAGGGGTGACTAATCAACTAGGTTGTTATGTGTAGAGGGTTTTACAATAGTGTGTGGGTTGCAAGTTTCATAACACCTAGTGTTTTCCAACCTCCAATTTTAGAAAATAGTATTAATGTAATTAAAACCTTTTGTTATTTACACAACATGAGTGTAATGAAAATCACCTTCAAAATTTACAATTAATGTAGTTTAAACTTTTATATGTTGTGCAATAGCACCTTTTACTTTTGATCTATTAAAATGCTTTACATGATCATTATAGCTAAATTGAACATTTCCCAATTGAGCCTCAAGGTGCCTAATATCATTCTTCAACTTCTGAACTACCTCAAATTCTTGCAAACGCTCTTTTTTATAATGTACTCTACATGCACCCTTCTTCATAAGCAACACCTTCCATTGTTGTCTTCATTTTCTCAACTTCATGTCTTTTAGATTCCAGCTCTCTCTCAACAACATGAACCTCCTTTTCTTTTGAAGATAAAATATTCTTCTTATCTTTTACTTCCTTTTCTAAGTGGTTAATTTGATTCTTCTAGTTTTGCAACAGTTTCAACACTTCCAACTATTTCTTTTTTTGTGCTCAGATCTAAATTTTCCTTTTCCTTATCATTTATTTCTAATTGTCTTTGTTCCATGGAATTCTTAAGTTCGGGAATCTTTGACTTCAATTGTTCAACTACACTTATACAATTATCTCTCACTTTCTTTGCTTGCACAAATTTGTATGCAATACAAAACCTCTTGAGTTTATCCACTTTTGCATTGCCATTTTCCCATTGCATATACTACACACACCTTCCTCAACTTCTAAAGAATGAGAAGAATCTCTTCAGTCCATACATTATCTATCTGAGCATTCACTTTGGTCTACTTCTTTTCATGTGTTTTTAAAGCATATTCCTTTTTCATTTTATACATTCTAGTACATGTTTCCTCCAATTCCACATTTCCATTTTCCCAAATGTTGCACATACTGAACATGCTCCTCTCCATGTCTCCCTTATTTCCTCTCTCTCCCTTTATCCCTCCCACACTACCTTGCTATACCTCTCCCTGCCCCCATTCCTTTATACTTCTCTCTATCGAGCTCCTCTCTCACCATCCCTCTTAACCTTCCTCTCCCTCCCTTTTTCCATCTTTTCCCCCTCTCTCTCTTTCCACTTACCTAGGCTCCCTTTATCACTCACTCTCTCCTTCCCTCTCTCCCTCCCTCCATCCCTCCTACCCCACATCTCTCTCTCTCTCTCTCTCTCTCTCTCTCTCACACACACACACACACACACACACCACCTCTCTCTACCTCTCTCACCCTACCTAGATCCCTCTCTCTACCTACCAATCTCTATTTTTTTCACTTTACCTCTCTCTAACTACCTCTCCCTATCTCATTCACTTTGGTCTACTTATTTTCATTTGTTTTTAGAGAATATTCCTTTTTCATTTTATACATTCTAGTACTTGTTACCTCCAATTCTACATTTCCATTTTCCCATTGCACATAGTGAACATGCTCCTCTCCATGTCTCCCTTATTTCCTCTCTCTCCCTTTATCCCTCCCATGCTACCTCGCTATACCTCTCCCTCCCCCCATTCATCTATACTTCTCTATCAAGGTATGTGCAAGATCATCATGGAAAAAACAGACCTTTAAGTGGCAAAAAATTCAGAAAAATCAGAGTTAGGCAACTTGATGTAAAAATTTGAATAATTTATCTATATTATTTCAAAAAATGTAAGAATAAACTATGTAGCAAACTGAATGTAGTTTCTAAACTACTAGGTTTTTTTTTAAATCTATTTTGGTGAAAATTTGAAATTTCAATCTGATTTTAAATTTTAGGGAAAAAAAGAAGTAGGTATGTCAAGACCACCTAACCACAATAAAATAATAATATTTTTATAATATTTTAGATATAAGTAGAGGACTCATGTCTAGATGTGATGCATATTTTTGTAATTTTTTCCAAATAAATAATTAATTTTTATTACATTTTTAAAAAAATATAAAACTCATATGTCGACCTTAACTTGGTCAAAACTCATGAAATTCAATTTTTTTTAATCCTATAGTATGTGAAGCATAGAATGTGACACATATTTTGGATTCAAAAAATTTGATACCGTTTGAAAGCTATAGATGTTTTTCAATCAACCTATCAATCAGGGACTTTAGTTGTAATTCAAATAGAAAATGAATAATAATTATTTAATAAATTAAAATTATAATTTATATTGGTGGAAAGCTAAAAATTTCCTTTAAAAGCCCTTTTCATTTCATCAATTTTGGGTTAAAAAAAGTTGTCAGCCACATACCCTACAAATACCCATCATATCGCCACTTTTTGGCCCATCATGATCCTGCACATACCCATCACTCCTCTCTCACCATCCCTCCTAACCTTCATTTCCCTCCATTTGTCTATCTTTCCCCCCTCTCTCTCTTTCCACCTACCCCTCCCTTTATCACTCACTCCCTCCTCTCTCTCTCTCTCCTTCTCTCCATCCCTCCCACCCCACATCTCCCTCAGTCTACCTACCCCTCTCTCTCTCTCTCACACACATCACCTCTCTCTACCTCTCCCACCCTACCTAGATCCCTCTCTCTACCTACCTCTATTTTTTTCACCTTACCTATCTCATAGTTTGAAATTCAACTTGAAAATGTTCTGGATTGGATAAGCATTGTTGATATATCTTATGCTTGTTGAAATATAAAGAGGTAGTTGTCCTATTGAAATTGTTCTAGATTGAAAAAGCATTGTTAATATATCTTATGCCTGCATTATGGAGCATTAAAATAGATAGGTAGTTATCCTTGCATATTTAAAGTATTCCTTTTTCAACTATCTTAGGTTCAACAATCTATTTATAAGCATAATTCTCTTAACACCTACCTAATTAAAAATACTAGAAGATATAACTTAAAATATAATTCCAATGGATGTCCTTTGGGATTTAAAATGACTACTTTGATACCATGTGATAAAACTGTGACTAGAGGATCTAGTTAAGGATTATCTAACCATACAACCAATTACACAAACACTCACAATAGAATTCAATGACATAATAAATTAACAAAAATATGAATTATTAATTCATATAATTGCATTTCTATCTGTCTCAAGGGCTTACAACATGATACCTCAACCTTTAATGAATCACATACACAACCACTATATATAGAATATAATCTCTTAAGTTGATATGTGATATAATACTCTTCACAATGTACTACTAAACTTCACCAATAGTAACAAAAAAATATCTTTTGGAGCTATTAAAAAATCACCTTTGAGTCATGACCAATGATATTTATATAAAGAGTGCAAGAAATTATTTTGAATTATAACGTAATGTGCAACAAGACTTTGTATGTAAAAAATGAAATGAAAATATTCTTAATATGAAACCATCAATTCAAGAACTTTAACATTGTTAAAGATAGAAAAGAGAAGTAGATAAAGATCGGGAAAGTAGAGAGGGAAGGGGAGAGAGAAGTGCTATAAATTCATCATAAACAATGGTAGAAAAGAGAAGTAGATAAAGATCGGGAAAGTAGAGAGGGAAGGGGAGAGAGAAGTAGATAGAGGGGGGAAGTTTGGAAGGAGGGAGATGTAGGTAGAAATAGAGGTGGGATGGGATGGAGGATTAAGGGAAAGGTAGGTAGAGAGGGAGAGAGTGAGTGGAGATAGAGATAGGGAGGGAGGGAGAGAGAGGGAAAGAGGACTTGGTGTTGGAAGAGAGGTAAGGGTGTGTGTGAGGGAGAGAGGGAAGGAGGGAGATAGGGGGTGGTAGGGTAGGAGAGATAGAAGGACCCAAAATATACTTAGTAGGAGGGGGAGATGTGATGGTGGATTATGGGGCATAGGCACCCAAATTGGATTTATAGCTTCAAGGAGGGATAGGGATAATGTTTTTGGATAGGGATAGGGATAATGTTTTTGAGCTGGTATAATGGAGGGGGATGGTGACAAATGGTTTGGAAGAATGATAACGCATAATGTATTTACTTAAAAGATTCTTCCTTCTCTTGAGAAGTTGAAATGGAAAAGGAATCTGAAGAAGTAGACCAAAGTGAATGAGATAGATAGTGTATTGAATGAAGAGATTCTTCCCACTCTTGAAAAGTTGAGGAAGGTGCATGTGCAGTATGTGCAATGGGTAAATGGAAATGTAGAAGTGGATAAAGTCAAGAGGTTTGTATTGTATATGAATTTGTGTAAGTAAAGAATGTGAGAGATGATGTTAAAAGTGGAGTTGAACAAATGAACTCAAAGATTCTCGAACTTAAGAATTCCATGGAACAAATACAATTGGAAATAGATGACAAGGAAAAGGAAAAATCAGATCTAAGTGCAAAAAAAGAGAATTAGTTGGGTGGAGACATGAAATGCTTATCTAAAAAGGTAGACAAGTCTTGTAAAGAACTTGTTAAAAGAAACATCTACATTCGCTAATCGTAAAGACACCCTCAAAGCTAAGAAAAAAGTGGCTACAAAGCTACATAAAAGTATTCAAGATATTGAAAACTCTATCCAAGAAAGGGATGTTTCTATCCTAAGGGTAGATGAGGGAGCAACTAATCTAAAGATTCTAGTAAAAGAAATAAAAAAATGTTAGAAGATCATGAAAATGAATAGTAGGGGGTGTTAACAGGTAAGAGCAATGACGATGAGGAAAAAATTGTGTTGCATCTTTTCCTCACTCTCTCTGCCTACCTCTCCATGTCTCCTTTATTTTAGGATAATATGCATCTAAGAATGAAGACAATGTTATACTAAATGTCAAATACAACCTTACCTCTCTACCTACCTCTCCATGTCTCCATTATTTTACCTCTCTCTCAGGTCTCTCCCACTCCCTCTCTCTCTCAGGTCTCTCTCTCTGGGGTCTCCCCCACTCCCTTCTCTCAGGTCCTTTGGGATTTAAAAACACTATCCCCTCTCAATTATTTCTTTATGAAAAGTTTTGTTTCGTATGCACCAAAAATGTAATGAAGTCCACCTTAAAATTTTAGAACAACTCTTTGGTATAGTAAAAATGGCATTTCACTTTCTTCATTTGATTGGAACAAAAAAATGCTCACATTATTTGCAGTGTTGGAAAACACACTATACCCTATCATTTGTTTCCTTGTGAATTTTTTTTGTTTTGTACACACCAAGAATGTAATGAAGTCCACCTTCAAATTTTAGAACTCTTTGGTACAGTAAAAATATAATTTCACTTTCTTTATCTAATTGGAACAAAAATATGCTCACATTATTTGTAGTGTTGAAAAACACACTATCCCTTGTCAGTTATTTCCTTATGAAAAGTTATTTATTCTTCAAACATATGAAGAAATTCAAACATAATTTTTACTCTAAGACTTGTTATAAATTTTGAAGGTGAATTTCATTGCATTCCTACTGTGTAAATATCAAAAGGTTTTTCATTACATTCTTATTATTTTGTAAAATTATAGGTTGGAAAACACTATGTGTTATGAAACCTGCAACCCATGTATTGTTGTAAAACCCTCTACAAGTAACAACCCAATTGGTTAGTCACCCCTTAGCCCAATTTGATTATTTTTATGTATCCCCACCTACAAATCCTCCCCAAGGTCTCCACCCTTGAGAGTTAGGTAGAAAGAGAGGTAGGGTGGGATGGATTGAGGGAAAGGTAGGTAGAGAGGGAGAGGATCAGTGAAGTATCTTTAGAAACATATACAAGACTAAATATAAGTATCTTTAGAATATCCAAATCAATATAAAAACTCACAATTGTAGAAATAGCATAAGGTACTAGTAAGTGAGCAATGCATGTTAAATTTTAAAATACCTAGGTACATATCACGAGGAAGTATTACATCATGTTAAAGATATATGTCATTTATTTTTGTTAAAGTGAATGAGATAGATAGTGTACTGACTTAAGAGATTCTTCTCGCTCTTGAGAAGTTGAGGAAGGTGCATGTGTAGCATGTGCAATAGGAAAATGGCAATATAGAAGTGGATAAAGTCAAGAGGTTTCTATTGCATATGAATTTTTGAAAACAAAGAAAGTGGGAGATGATGCTATAAGTGGAGTTGAAAAAATGAAGTCAAAGATTCTTGAACTTAAGAATTCCATGGAACAAATACAATTAGAAATAGATGATAAGGAAAAGGAAAAATCAAATCTAAGTGCAAAAAAGAGAGAATCAATTGGCTAGTGACATGAAATCTTATCTAAAAAGGTAGACAAGTCTTGTAAAGAACTTGTTAAAAGAAACATTTGAATTCTCTAATCATAAAGACACTCTAAAATTGGAGGATGGAAAACATTGGGTGTTATGAAACCCGGAACCCACATATTGCTATAAAACATTCTACACACAACAACCTAATTAGTTAATCATCCCTCAAGTCAATTGGTTAAAGTCTTCTACTAGCAATGGTATGGGTGGAAGCAGATAGTGCAATGGTATATAGTTTTCTTATTTTCTTTCTTTCTTTGTGGAATTCACTCCACCAAATCCATAAAGATTTAGATCAACTGCTCCCTAATCAAACCTAAGGAAAACAACATCCTTTCCTTTGATAGTGTTATCAATGTCTTGAATACTTTTATGTAGCTTTGCAACCACTTTTTTCTCAAATAGGGAATTTATATCTATCTCTCCCTCCCCCCCTCTCTAATTTTCTCTATCTCCCCCTCTCCCTCCTTCCCTTTCTACTTCTCTTTATCTCACATCTCTCTCTCCCTCCACCCCCTCTCTCTCCTCCTTTCACCCACCTTCTCTCTCTACTTCTCGCTATCCAACCTATCACTCTATATCTCTTTCTCTCTCCCTTCCTCCTTCCCTCTCTCAATATTTCCACCTTCCTCCTCACCTCTCTACTTCTCTCTCTGTCTCATATATCTATCACCTCTCTCACTTATCTCTCTCCCCTTCCCTCTCTACTCTCTTTCTCTCTATCTCACCTCTCTCTCCCTCCCTCTCTCCCTCACACACATTCAACCTCTCTCCATCTACCCCTCACATTATCTCTGCCACCCCGCTCCCCCTTTCCCTCCCTCCCTCCTTCCCTCTCTCTCACTCTCTCTATCCATACCTCTCCCATCCCCTCTCTCTATATGTACCTCTATCCTTCCCACCTTAACACTGCACATCTCTCTCCTTTCCCTATTTATCTCTCCATTAGGTTAAACCTTAAACCCTAAACCCTAAACCTAACATCTATAATCATTACATTAATTTATTAGGTTAATTTTAGGCTAATATAAATTTATTAATCTAAGGGAGAGAGAGGGGGATGTTGGGAGATAGAAAGTGGTAGGGTGGGAGGGATAGAGGGAGGTAGAAAAAGAGGGAAGAAGGAGGATAGGGAGTGCTAGATTCAAAGATTCTTGAACTTAAGAATTCCATGGAACAAATACAATTGGAAATATATGAAGAGCATTGTATTACTTATCAACTCAAAATATTATAATTTATACATTGGTTGTGTTTGTGATTAAAGTTATGATTAAGAAATTTAAAGAAAAATAAGAAATCTAGAGAATGCACTATTTATCGAACAAGCTGTGGATGAATAAGAACAGGAAGATATAATTATTTCAAAGATATTGAAAACTATTTCAAAAACTTATAAGGGACTTAAAATTTGGTGTAGTAAAATTGACATTTCCCTTTCTTCATCTGATTGGAACAAAAAAATGCTCACATTGTTTGCGGTGTTGGAAAACATACTGTCCCTTGTAAATTATTTCTTTATGATTTTTTTTTGTTTTGTACACACCAACAATGTAATGAAGTCCACCTTCAAATTTTAGAATAACTCTTTTGTACAATAAAAAAGATATTTCACTTTCTTCATTTGATTGGAACAAAAAAATGCTCACGTTATTTGCAGTGTTGGAAAATACACTATCCCTTGTCAGTTATTTCCTTATGAATTTGCAATGTTGGAAAACACACTATCCCTTGTTAGTTATGTAATGAAGTCCACCTTCAAATTTTAGAACAACATTGGAAATAACTAACAAGGGACAATGTGTTTTCCAACAGGGGACAGTGTGTTTTCCAACAGGGGACAATGTGTTTTCTAACAGGGAACAGAAAAATGCTCACATTATTTATAGTGTTGGAAAACACATTGTCCCTGTGTAGGAAATAATTGACAAGGGACAACGTGTTTTCCAACACTGTAAATAATCTGAGCATTTTTTTGTTCCCTATTGGAAAACACGATGTCCCCTGTTGGAAAACACACTATCCCCAGTTAGTTTTTTATAATGTTGAAAAACACACTATCCCCTGTTAGTTATTTCCACTGTTGGAAAACACACTGTCCCCTATTAGTTTTTTCCAATGTTGGAAAACACACTATCCCCTATTAGTTATTTCCCTTGTTGTAAAACACATTGTCCCCTGTTAGTTATTTCCCTTCTTGGAAAACACACTATCCCTTGTTAGCTATTTCTAGACATCTTACATTCTAATGATGTCCCTATCCAAAAACATTATCCCTATCCCTCTTTGAAGCTATAAATCCAATTTGGGTACCTATGTCCCATAAACCACCATCACATCTCCCCCTCCTACTAAGTCTATTTTGGGTCCTTCTATCCCTCCTACCCTACCAACCCTATCTCCCTCCTTCCCTCTCTCCCTCACACACACCCTTACCTCTCTTCCTACACCTCCCTCTTTCCCTCTCTCTCTCTCTCTCCCTCCCTATCTCTATCTCCACTCACCTTCTCCCTCTCTACCTACCTTTCCCTTAATCCATCCCATCCCACCTCTCTTTCTACCTACATCTCCCTCCTTCCCAACTTCCCCCCTCTATCTACTTCTGTCTCCCCTTCCCTCTCTAATTTCCCGATCTTTATCTAGTTCTCTTTTCTACCATTGTTTATGATGAATTTATAGCACTTATATTTATTCTTGTGTATATTTCTAAAGAGACTTCTCCTTTGTACAAGGGACGGTGTGTTTTCCAACACTTGAAATAATGTGAGCATTTTTTCATTCGTTGTTGGAAAACACACTGTCCCCTGTTAGTTATTTCCAATGTTGTTCTAAAATTTGAAGGTGGACTTCATTATATAATTGACAAGGGACAGTGTGTTTTCCAACACTGCAAATTCATAAGGAAATAATTGACAAGGGAAAGTGTGCTCTCTAACACTACAAATAATGTGAGCATTTTTTTGTTCCCTATTGGAAAACACAATGTCCCCAGTTAGTTATTTCCAATGTTGGAAAACACACTGTCCCCTGTTGGAAAACACACTATCCCCTGTTGGAAAACACACTGTCCCATGTTGGAAAACACACTATCCCCTGTTGGAAAACACACTGTCCCATGTTGGAAAGCACATTGTCCCCTGTTAGTTATTTCCAATGTTAGGTAGAGAGAGGTAAGGTTGAAGGAATTCTTAAGTTCAATATGGATTTTTAGTTAATACAATTTTTTTACCAATGTTGTCCATATTTGAATTATAAATGATTAATTGAATAAATTGAATAATGAACTAATGAAACTATAAATGATTAATGTTATCCATATTTACACTATAATTGATTAATTAAATAAATGAAGAAGGTTCTTTTGTACCATGTAATTGATGCAATAATTGTAATTAATCATTCATAATTTTCCTCAAACGTGTTTATAAGGCATGTGGATGAGAGTTCGAAATATTCAAATTCCTTATAGAAGCTATGAATTATTAAAGAAGAAAGTGATAGAGAAACTAGAGTTTTTTTAAACAATGATCGTATTGATAAAGATCTAGTAAAAAGAAGTAGAGAGAGCGATAGAGAATGCAGTTATTTCCTTATGATTAGAGAATGTAGATGGTTTTTTTAAACAAGTTCCTTACAATACTTGTCTACCTTTTTAGATAATAATTTCATGTCTCCACCCAACTAATTCTCTTTTCCTACACTTAGATCTAATTTTTCCTTTTCCTTATCATCTATTTTCAATTGTATTTGTTCCATGGAATTCTTAAGTTTAAGAATATTTGAGTTAATTTGTTCATTTCTAATTATAGCATCATCTCAAACTTTCTATGCTTGTACAAATTCATATATAATACAAAACGCTCAAGATTCAATCCACTTTTACATTGTCATTTTCCCATTGCACATACTGCATACGCTCCTTCCTCAACTTCTCAAGAGAAGCAACAATCTCTTCAATCAATACATTATCTATCTCATTCACTTTGGTTGCTTCTTATCAAGTGTTTTTAGAGCACTTTTTCATTTCATACATTCTAGTACTTGTTGCTCCAATTCTACATTTCCATATTCCCATTGCACGTGTTGCACATGCACCTTCTGTAACTTCTCAAGAGCAAGAAGAATATCTTCAGTCAATACATTATCTATCTCATTCACTTTGGTTTGCTTCTTTTCAAGTGTTTTTAGAGAAGATTCCTTTTTCATTTCATACATTGTAGTACTTGTTGCCTCTAGTTCTACATTTCCATTTTCCCATTGCACATAGTGCACATGCTCCTTCCTCAACTTTTCAAGAGTAGGAATAATCTCTTTAGTCAATACAATATTTATCTCATTCACTTTGGTCTTCTTCTTTTCAAGTGCTTTTAGTGAGATTCCTTTTTCATTTTATACGTATTCTACTACTTGCTATGAAGGATACCCTATGAATTCCCTAATGATTATATGAAGCAATTTCTTGTATTAAGCAACACACACTTTGGTCTTCTTCTGCATAATGAGAAAATGTTGGTTGTTGACATTGAGCAATTTCTTATATGAAGCAACATGTACAATGTGAAGTGTGTACTATGAAGAATACCCTATGAAATCCCTACTAATTATTTCTATAAAATATTGGTCTCCTAAAATCCATTTTGGGTGCCTATTTCCCACAATACACCATCACATCTCTCCCTCTTACTAAGTCCATTTTGGGTCCTTCTATCCCTCCCACCCTACCAATTCATATCTCCCCCCTTCCCTCTTTCTCTCCCTCCCTCTATCCCTCCCACCCTACCACATCTTATCTCCATCCTCCCCCCTCTCCCTCCCTCACACACACACACACAACCTCTCTTAACCTACCCCTCCTTTCCTCCCTCCCTAACTCTCTCTATACCTATCCCTCCCATGCTACCACTCCCTATCTCCCTCCTTCCCTTTATCCCTCCCACCCTACCACTCTCTATACCTATCTCTATCTCTCTCCTTCCATCTTTCTCTCCCTCCTATCCCTCCCACCCTACCACTTCATATCTCCTCCTTCCCTCTCTCTCTCTCTCCCCCTCCCTCTCTCCCTCCCTCTATTATGTTCTAGTCATAACTACTTTCAAATATATGTCTTGGAAAAATAGTTTATGAAATTCAAATAGTTTATCAAATCATCCATCCCTAAAAATAGGAAGCTTGGTATCTACACCACTCTTGAAATTCTAACACAACCATAAGAATCCATTAGCATGGATTTCTTGAACATAATACCTACAAAAAATCACCAACATGAGTAAATATGCATTATGGTAGATGGGTTCTCCATGATGTCCATCATATCACATGCATAAAAATATCACCATGATAAATTTATTTTGTCTTTTCTTCACTCATATTTGGGTCAATTTTGGTTTACCAACATCCATTATTTATGACTATGATCCATGATTTTTTTACTTTTTGTAGACATTGTGGACCATGTTAAATACATAAAGGAACTGGTCTATAGGCTTTCATTTGTAAATAAGAAACCAAATGGAGAGGGTCAAATACATTCTTGTACATCAATTTCATGTATACTATGTTGTGCAATCACACACTAAGGATGATACCATCCTCTACATATAACATTATTTCATTGTAGGTATTCATAGTTCTACATTGCGTAGTTCTTTATAGACATGTCTTGGGTTCCAACATAAGACATTTATTGACACATCCTACCATGGATGACCATCCACATTGGAGTTAGACACTCATGAAAAAAAAATTGACAAGGCACATGAATTTTTTGGGAGCATAAAGTGTATGTACCAATAGGTTCAATAGATTCTTACATTATAATAATAGAAATATAGAGTGACACATAATTCACCACAAACCTCACATGTTTTATATTGGTGACAAATTTGGTTTTATATTCATAAGAACTTTGATATAAGGGACCACATCAAAATATTAAGCCTTTGAACTATGATCCTTACATAAATCATTCTCCACAAGCTAGTAAAAATGCCTTTATACTCGACCTCCCTCAATACTTGAAATTATACTTCATATTCAACATGGAAATCCTTGCCACTTTCTATTCCTACCTCTATCTTTAACTTCATTTGTACAACTCCACTTATAGTATCATCTCTCATATCTCATTGATGAAACCAATGCTTTCATAAAATTCTCACCTCCCCTAAAACATAAAGGCTAGGTACAAGGTTCTAGTGCATGTTATTTAAAAAATCCTTCATGATAATAGATATGAGAGTGAGATAGGAATGACAAGTAATTAAATTTACCGCATAGTGCAAGAGAAGGTACATAAGGAGATTGTGATGAAGATGAATGCAATACAAAAAAACTCAAATAAAGTAAGTTATTGGATTGATAGAACTAACTACTACATGAAACTGATGAAACTATAAATGATTAACATTGTCCATATTTACACTATAATTGATTAATTAAAAATTTGAAGAAGGCTCAATTGATTAATGTTATACATATTTTGGTTCCTATTTCCCACAATCCACCATCACATCTCCCCCTCCTACTAAGTCCATTTTGGGTTCTTCTATCCCTCCCACCCTACAACTTCCTATCTCCCTCCTTCCTCTCTTTCTTCCCTCCCTCTATCCCTCCCACCTACCACTTCCTATCTCCCTCCTTCCCCCCTCTCTCTCCCTCACAAACACACACAAAAGTGGATAAAAGTGCAGTATGTGCAATGGGAAAATGGCAATACAAAAGTGGATAAAGTCAAGAGGTTTTGTAATACATACATGAAATTGTGCAAGAAGAGAAAGTGAGAGATGATTCTATAAGTGGAGTTGAACAAATGAACTCAAAGATTATTGAACAAAAATAAAATTCAAATTAATTTAATTACTATCCATATTAATAAACTCAAATTAATTTAATTACTAGCCATATTAATAAACCATCTAGGTTAGACAAAAATTATATTCAAAACTAAATAAAAATTTCACCCAATACCATTGAAATCCCTTGATGTGTCCATGATTTGCATGATTTTAAATGTATAAGCACTCAAATAAGAAACACATCAAGCTCTACCTACCTCCCTTCCTCTCTCTCTCTCTCCACTCACCCTCTCCATCTCTACCTACCATCCCCTCAATACAGCCCACCCCACTTCTCTTTCTACCTATCTCTCCTCGCCAACTTCCCCTCTCTATCTACTTATCTCTCCCCTCCCCTCTCTCATTTCCCTATCTCCCCTCACTCTTTCTACTTTCATATTCTAGTACCTACTATGAAGGATACCCTATGAAATCCCTACTAATTATATGAATCAATTTGCATAATGAGAAAATATTGGTTGTTGACATTGAGAAATTTCTTATATGAAGCAACATGTACAATGTGAAGTGTGTACTATGAAGGAAGGTTAGGAGGGATGGTGAGAGAGGAGTGAAAGAGAAAATTATAGAGGAATGGGGGGAGGGAGAGGTCTAGCGAGGTAGCATGGGAGGGATAAAGGGAGAGAGAGGAAATAAGGGAGACATGGAGAGGTAAGTAGAGAGAAGTAGAGAGAAGTAGAGAGGTGGGATTGGATGGATTAAGGGAAAGGTAGGTAGAGAGGGAGAGGGTGAGTGGAGATAGAGATAGGGAGGGAGGGAAAAGAGGGAAAGGGGGAGGTGTAGGAAGAGAGGTAAGGGTGTGTGTGAGGAAGAGAGGGAAGGAGGGAGATAGGGGTGGTATGGTAGGATGGACCATAGAAGGACCCAAAATAGACTTAGTAGGAGGGGGAGATGTGATGGTGGATTATGGGACATAGGCACCCAAATCGGATTTATATCTTCAAGGACTTGGATAGGGATAATGTTTTTGGATAGGGATAGGGATAATGTTTTTGAGCTAGCATAATGGAAGGGGATGGTGACATATGGTTTGGAAGAATGATAACACATAATGTATTTACTTAAGAGATTCTTCCTTCTCTTGAGAAGTTGAAATGGAAAAGGAATCTGAAGAAGTAGACCAAAGTGAATGAGATAGATAGTGTATTGACTTAAGAGATTCTTCCCACTCTTGAGATGTTGAGGAAGGTGCATATGTAGTATGTGCAATGGGTAAATGGAAATGTAGAAGTGGATAAAGTCAAGAGCTTTTGTATTGCATATGAATTTGTGCAAGTAAAGAATGTGAGAGATGATGCTATAAGTGGAGTTGAACAAATGAACTTAAGAATTCCATGGAACAAATACAATTGGAAATAGATGACAAGGAAAAGGAAAAATCAGATCTAAGTGCAAAAAAAGAGAATCAAAATTGGGTGGAGACATGAAAGGATTATCTAAAAAGGTAGACAAGTCTTGTAAATAACTTGTTAAAAGAAATAACATCTACATTCTCTAATCATAAAGACACTCTCAAAGCTGAGAAAAAAGTGGCTACAAAGCTACATAAAAGTATTCAAGACATTGAAAACTCTATCCAAGAAAGGGATGTTTCTATCATAAGGGTTGATGAGGGAGCAGTTGACCTAAAGATTCTAGTAAAATATATGAAAGAATGTTAGAAGATCATGACAATGAATAGTAGGGGGTGTTAACAGGTAAGAGTAATGGAGATGAGGAAGAATTTGTGTTGCATCTTTTCCTCACTCTCTCTATCTACCTCTCCCTCTATTCCTTCAACCTCACCTCTCTCTACCTACCTCAACATTGGAAATAACTAACGGGGGACAATGTGTTTTCCAACATGGGATAGTGTGTTTTCCAACATTGGAAATAACTAACAGGGGACAGTGTGTTTTCTAGTAGGGGACAATGAATTTTCCAATAGGGGACAGTGTGTTTTCCAACAAGGGACAGTGTGTTTTCCAACAGGGGATAGTGTGTTTTCCAATAGGGAACAAAAAAATGCTCACATTATTTGCAATGTTAGAAAACACACTGTCCCTTCTCAATTATTTCCTTATGAATTTGCAGTGTTGGAAAACACAGTGTCCCTTGTCAGTTATGTAATGAAGTCCACCTTCAAATTTTAGAACAACTCTTTGGTTAGAGTAAAAATGACATTTCACTTTCTTGATATGATTGGAAGAAAAAAATGGTCACATTGTTTGCAGTGTTGGAAAACACACTGTCCCTTGTGTAGAAAAACTGGACAAGGGACATCATTAGAATGTAAGATGTCTAGAAATAACTAACAGGGGACAGTGTGTTTTCCACTTTCCAACATTGGAAATAACTAAAAGGGGACAATGTATTTTTCACTTTCTTGATATGATTGGAACAAAAAAATGCTCACATTGTTTGCAGTGTTGGAAAACACACTGTCCCATGTGTAGGAAAAGTGGATAGGGGACATCATTAGAATGTAACATGTCTAGAAATAACTAACAGGGAACAGTGTGTTTTCCAACATTGGAAATAATTCACAGGGGATAGTGTGTTTTCCAACAGGGGACAATGTGTTTTCCAACATTAGAAATAACTAATAGGGGACAATGTCTTTTCCAATAGGGGACAATGTGTTTTCCAACATGGAACAAAAAATGCTCACATTATTTGCAGTGTTGGAAAGCACTGCCCCTTGTCAATTATTTCCTTATGAATTTGCAATGTTGGAAAACACATTGTCCCTTGTCAATTATGTAATGAAGTCCACCTTCAAGTTTTAGAACAACTCTTGGGTTACAGTAAAAATGACATTTCACTTTCTTGATATGATTGGAACAAAAAAATGCTCACATTGTTTGTAGTGTTAGAAAACACACTGTCCCTTGTGTAGGAAAAGTGGACAGGGGACATCGTTAGAATGTAAGATGTCTAGAAATAACTAATAGGGGACAATGCGTCCTCACTATATTCTAATGATGCGCCCCTTGTTCATATGATGATGACATTAATTTGGTAGATGAACCCAAAAAATTTGTGGCACATCTTTCATCAATAATACAAATGTTATTGCCTACCTATTACATAGACTTTGTGTTAAACTATACACATCTTATTAATACTTTAGGTGATTTATAACCATCTAGGTATGTTTTGAGTGCATATTTGTATATTTTGAGGATGATGCATAAAATTAAAAATTACTGCTATCTTGTGAATCCAATATTTTAGAATTTCAATTTCTTTGTAATACTTTGGATACTAGTGCATAAAGTAGATTGGGAAAAAAACTTTTGATCTATTCTTTAAGAGGATAAAATTTTGTACACAAAAAGTTTATCTATTGATAACATCAACTATACATAGATTAGATGTAAAAATCTATGCTACATGGAAGGGTTGTCATCCCCAAAGATTTTATACAATTCAAGATCATAGAAATGAGGAAGATGGTCCTATATTTAGGAAGAAAAAAACCCTAAATGATATTTCTACATTCTCTACAATGAGATATTTTATGCATTTACAACAATTTCAATAGCAACTACTCTTCCTGAGCACTCAAAATTTTCGGAGTCCTCATTTTCCTCTCAAATCTCAGGCAAAGCTTTCTTTATATTGTGAATGCTTTCAAGTGTGAAGTCTACTCCCTTTTTCCAAATTGGAGTACCAACCTATTAAGAAATCCAAAATCCACATCAAATTTATATAGCTGAATAAAAGGCTTTCAATCAAAGATTCATAATTGTAACCATAAGCTTTGAAAATTGAAATATATAACATCTCCTCCAGTCACATAGATCACTTTATGAAGTGTCTTATCTAATCATGCTACTCACTTTCTATATATAACATCTCCTCAAGGCATTTTGTGTTTATTTGCTTGTGTTGGGTTGTTTAAAAAGAAAGAAATCAATCAACCAATCTATAGACAACTTTAGATTATAAAAAATAAACTAATCATCACTACCCAATTACTTATCAGATAGTCAAGTATATATGTTGAAGCAAGCCAATCCCACAAAACGTTAGAAGGGTTATGGTTGCAAGATAAATCATCATGCAATAACGACAAGTAACAATTTTTCTAGTGTTGTTATGTTGTGGTAAATTTCAAGGCATTTTGTGTTGGGTTCTATAAAATATGACATTATCACTACAAACCACAAATAAATATAATCCAAATATATAACATTAGACATTATCACTACAAACCACAAGCAAATTTCAAGGCATTTTGTGTTGGGTTCTTTAAAAAGAAAAATCAATCAATCAATTTGTAGACAACTTTGGATTATAACAAATAAACTAATCATCACTACCCAATTAATTATCAGATAGTCAAGTAAATATGTTGAAGCAAGCCAATCCCACAAAATATTAGAAGGGTTATGGTTGCAAGATAAATCATCATGCAATAATGACAAGTAACAGTGTTTATAGTGGTGTTATGTTGTGGTAAATTTCAAGGCATGTTGTGTTGGGTTCTATAAAATATGACATTATCACTACAAACCACAAGCAAATATAATCCAAATATATAACATTAGACATTAACACTACAAACCACAAGAAAATTTCAAGGCATTTTGTGTTGGGTTCTTTAAAAAGAAAGAAATCAATCAATCAATCCGTAGACAACTTTGGATTATAACAAATAAACTAATCATCACTACCCAATTAATTATCAGATAGTCAAGTAAATATGTTGAAGCAAGCCAGTCCCACAAAACGTTAGAAGGGTTATGGTTGCAAGATAAATCATCATGCAATAACGACAAGTAACAGTGTTAATAATGTTGTTATGTTGTGGTAAATTTCAAGGCATTTTGTGTTGGGTTCTATAAAATATGACATTATCACTACAAACCACAAACAAATATAATCAAAGATTCATAATTGTAACCATAGGCTTTGAAAATTGAAATATATAACATCTCCTCCAGTCACATAGATCACTTTATGAAGTGTCTTCTCTGATCATGCTACTCACTTTCTATTTATAAGTCTACTCTCTACACCAATACTCACTTTCTGAATTTGGAGCTCTTGATCCACGAGAGTAGCTTACTCTCTCCTAGAGAAAGCCTTTGACGTAATTATGAAGTAAGAATTAAAATGAGCATATACAAACATTTTACTGTATCTTATTTGAAGATTTGTGTGAATGTATGATTCATTATGCTATCTATCAATCAATGCTTTCAGCTTTGAATATCTTGTATAAAGAAAATGCCATAAAATTTCTACAGTTCATGAATATAAGCTTTTCTTCTTCATTTGTTTTGGATCCTATTTTTCTTTCATGGATCATAAAATACACCACAAAAAAATGGATCATATAGAAAAATCCTTTTACAGACTTTAATCTACAAATATTCAAATTAAGAAAACAGAATAATATTTCTATACCGTGAGTGAACAACTCCACCAAGTGATGCCTCATTAATTACTGTTGTATATCGTGAAAAGCCATCAAGCATAATTAAACAAAAACACAAATTAATAACTACAATATGGAGAGGTTGCATCCAGGGAATACGACTTCAAACTACATTTGAGATAAAAAGCTGAATTTATCAGAGTATTGCTGGTCACAACGAATTTGTCAAAAGATTTCTCTGAAAGCTATATTCTTGCCACGGCAGAAAAAAATGCAAGGATTTGAAGGTCCAGGAACAATACAATATTGGCTGACATTTCATAATATTTATAGCAGAGCTTATGCCAATGGTGAACAATCCTAGTAGGATACGCTCCGGACAGATGAATTTTCATCTTGAAGAACAAAGGCAGGAACACTTTGCAGGAAAACCTAGCTAATTTTCTTTCTCCCAAACAGAGCTTTTAAATTTCTGAATACTAGGAAACAGCAGAGCCTAATACTAGTGAACAATGTTCTTCCTCTTTTCAAAAAATTGCTTCTATGAAGAGTTCAAGAGAGGAAGCCCTGGACTTTACAAACCCCATACTGTTTGGAAAATCAAAGACAGTGTTACCATAAGATTGAGCTCATTATACAAATTCTCTACAAAAATCATGTATCAGGGTGTGCTCTTTCGGGCATTGAAAGATGTACGACAATGAATTGTAGAAAACTCACGCACTAAGCCTGATGTGTTCCAATCTCTAGAGATCCTCTGATGATAAATGAAGGAATTTCCAGATTCCGGGGCTTCCAAAAGCAGGCTTCAGGTACAAGTTTTACAGAGGCTCTTCGCGGCTCCGATTTGCATCGTGGCAAAACAAAACATGCTTCTTGAGGAGCCACATTTTGGTCTATCGCTCTACTCATGGAATTGGTCGTAGCTTCTTCCACATTACACAGTTTTCTGCTCTCTTCATTTTCTTTGTCATCGTCACTGCGTTTGTCGTCGCCATCCATCTTAACCACATGAGCAGGAGTAGGTCTCCTCACATGCATGCATAAAGTCTTATTGATATTTCGAAAGCTGCAACGTATTTTCCATAAAAGTATTCATGAACATTTTTTCTATAAGATGTGAACCAGGGGTAGCTAAAACTACTCGGGGAAAAAAAGCAAATAAAAAAAACTCCCTAAAACCATGGCTAATGACTTACCTCAAGATTTCTACACAGGCTGGTGTATTTGGCAGGTATAACGCCAGATTCTGCAACCTCTTCCAGCATCACCCTGCTTGTGCCAAAATGGAAGCTTTGAAACAGGGTATGGACACCCATTAAAGTGTTGGGATGTGAAGCCCAACGGTCACATGACCGTTCGTATTCTCCCATCTCTTCATATTGAAGAGCTGTGTATAAATATATGTGTGCAGTCCATGATGTACTGTAGATTTGGATATTGGTTAATAGAGATTATTCCTTGCTTTCCCGTGGATGTAACCAGTTTTGGTGAACCACGTAAATATTGTGTTTATTGTATTTTGTCTCCAATTTCTTTCTTCTGTTTTATGTTTTCTCTGCTTGTTTAAAACTTACAATTGGTATCAGAGCTTGGTGAGGTTGAGCAGAGATGGAAGAAGATGATGAAGCCGATTTAGTCATTGAAGAATTTCTTGGCAATTTAGAAAGTGATGTGCAAGTGAAAGCTAAAATGAAACATCGTGTACATTGGTGGGATGGCTAGCAAAATAAAGAGGATTCGGCTGAAGAGGAGAAGGATGTTGGGTTTGGAGTTGAATATGAACCAATAGAGTTTTTAGAAGATCTCAAAATTGAGTTTAGAGCACTTCTTGAACGCACAAATGATTCACAACATAGAAAAGATATCATGGAGGAGTTGCGAAAGAGGGTAGAGGTAGATAAGAGTGGCAATTCTGTAAAGGACCTGGTATTGCTCATCTATGAAATGGTTTTTCTCACTTCTAACTTCTGCCTCGATGATCCAAATACCTTTGCTTCTAGAATTCATAGGATGTTGAAGCTGGGTGTCAACATTTATGAGGAAAAAGATGTGCAAGCGGAGGTCCTGGTTCGAACCTCGGATGAAGAGGTCGATGAAGACATTGTTATAGTGGAGTCCGTCCACCCGGTTGTGAAAGAGGAGCGCAAGGTTGAAGAATCTGTCGTTGCCATAATCACATAGGCGAAGGAAGAATCAAAGGTGACAGCTATGGAAGAGTTGTTTGAAGATGTGGAGGAAGCATCTCTGAAAGTGACTTGTGTAGGGCAAGTGCGAGTGAATTCGAGGAAGCACTGCAAGAGTTGACAGTCAGTAATGGCGAAGAAAAAGATCCCATATGCGGCGCAGAAAAGCAAGCCTGACTACTCGATCGCTTTAGGAGTCGGTCTTTCTGTGCAAGCAAAAGATAATGCACAGAGCTGTCATATATTTTCCATATGAGAAGAAAAAATTGACAAATTTTCTTCAGCAGCTGATTAGGAAGCTCAATCGTCATGTGTTGTGTATGGAAATGGCAACTGTAACGGCCAAGGTACTCTAGCTGTGGTGAAAATGTGCATCTACTAGAGAAACAGTCTGTCGGGTCCCAAGACGCCTTGTGACGGCATGGACAAGATAAACGACAAGCGCCACAGAGAGTTGGATACTTATTTCGGGAAGCAACGTCATCAATGCAAGAAGCTGAAGAGTCTTGGAGGCAAATTGGAGGTGCGAGAATCGGTGTGTCTTCGCATGGAGAAGAAGGAAAGAAAATACTCTCTCAAACGATGAGATAGAGATGGGGATGGACGGAAAGAGAAGCGCCACCGGCTGGTAACAGCAGAGGATGACAGAGGGGAGATGAAGTGCACACATGAGCCACGGGTGGTGATGAGCAGAATTTTTTTTAATGCCTTGCCTCCACTACTTAGTGCCCACCCTTTATCTGCCCCTACGCAGGCTCTACAAAGTAATACTAAAAGCCTAGGCACAAATACTAGAACACAAAACACCAGAGAAAACACAAAAAATCTTTTACACAAACACACAACAGAGTCTTTATTATTCCTCTGATTAATCAATTCATTACATATGACCTCTTTTTATAGAGGTTTTGCATACCAACTCTAAATATAGCTCATGCATGCACATGAATGTTACAGTCAACATGCAACAACATGCAAATACAAACATTTATTAATTGTTTACTAAAAACAGTCGCATGGAATCTTCACTGAGGCTCACACATCATTTTCCAACATACTCCCCTTTAATGCTGAGACTCACAATACAGTACTGAAATTTTGAAGACTAAACCTGAACAACTCAGTGTGCAGAGTTTCATAAATTCTTTCTCTAATATAGAGAAGACTCACTGTCTCTCAGATCATTTGACACCTTATTGCTTTTAACATGCCAACATTTAGATTTATAAAACCTTTTAAACATACCTGTAACTTTTCTCCAAGTGGATCCATCAATCCATCCATAATCAATTTTCATACAATCTTTCTCAAATTGTCCACTCCACTCTTTATTCCAACATGATTTTTCTGAATGATTCTTCAACCCACAAAATGTACAGGGATGAAGATCCCAACATTTCTCTTTTTTATGTCCTCCCCTATGACAATGAGAACATTCCATAAACTCCATACTTCTAGATGATTTGCATGAACTTGTAACACTTGTTACATCACTTCTATCTCTCCCACCATATCTCAGGCCTTCATTCTTTGGCCTCACAGCTGGCTGAATGGGCTCTCTCATTCTTTGCCCCTTTTTTCCCAAACCTTTTCTCTTTTCAAACCAACCTTTGTTTTCAGCTTCACATGCTGCAAAAACATTAGTTTCAAATATATCTTTATCTTCAACTTCACACTTTTTACCTGAACAAACTTTAGCTACATCACCCATACATGTAGCATCACATACCAATGGTTTTGATTTCAAACATGCATTTTCTTTCTCCAACAACTTTAGCTTCCCCTCCAAATCTTCATTTTTTTTCTTGACCTCATCAAGCAGCTTCAATTTGCCTTCTAGCTCTTCTTTTTCCTTTTTCACTTTCTCTAATTCTTTTTCCAGATTTTCATTCTCACACAAATAATCACACCTTTCTTTTGAAAAATCTTTTATCTTATCTATCAATTCTGAATTACATTTTTTGAGCTTCACTAATTCTTCCATCAAACTATCTTTCTCACACTTTAAATTTGAAGTTTCTTTCTTTGACTTTTTACCAGTCTTTCCCATTGAAACAAAAAATTTAAACTTACCTTTTATACTTGACTGTGATTAATCCTTTAAATTTCTCTGCAACAAAACAATGATATACTTTTCTTATACACAGGAAAACTTTATCGGACTTCCAACTTTGCCCTTAGACTTCCAACTCCTTAACAACAATGACTTAGATGTGCAGCCTCTAAAATCCAAATTCGAAATAGCTTGCAATCTCAGCGGTTTAAGAAATACAACGCCCTCCTTTACAAAAAAAAAAAAAAAAAAACAGTGATTCTTAAAAAAAAATATCAGCACTACACTCAGCCCTCTTTCAAAAACACAGAACATCTATTTTGGGACAGCTTTGACTATGGCAGTCTTGCATGTTTTTTATGGATGGCTTTTTTTAAAGGCAACGGAGCTTCACAACATCATCTTCTTTCAATCTCACTTTGAATGGTGACTTACTTTATAGCTGTGACAGAGTTGCACTCTGCCTTTCTTTACAGACCGGCAATCCTCTTGATCTTTTTTCAACACACATGAGCCACGGGTGGTGATGAGCAGAATGTTTTTTAATGCCTTGCCTCCACTACTTAGTGCACACCCTTTATCTGCCCCTGTGCAAGCTCTACAAAGTAATACAAAGCATTCATTTGAATCTACGCTGCTTATTGGAGATAAAGCAACGCGGGCTTTTAAACTTCAATCACTGCAAGTTCAATCCATAATTGAGGACAGAGAAGGCGGCAATGAGGGCAATGCTTTGCATCCTAGAGCTCTTCATATTGTTAAAGTTATGGTTGTTGCGATTTTACTTGAGCGCACACCATTTGTGCCCCTTGATTCTACTGCAATCCTCAGGAAATTGGAAAATGGATATTGTACTCCTGCCAAGAAGAATACCCTGATTGAACTGGGGGGAGAATTTGGGGCTATTGCAGCTGTGGAAAAGGCTTTGAAAGCCTTCGCAGATGAAAATACAGGAGTGGAGTTGGAAGATTTTGCAGTTAGTGGTAGAAACAGGATAATGATATTAGGAGTCGACCAAAACCGATTGGCAAAGGAATTTCCCGAAGCACCCCAGCTTCTAAGTACTAAAAATATTGATAATTTAAATGGCACGGGTGTTGTTCCAACACCTGGAACTTTTGGAGGATTGGATATAGGAAGAGTACAACCTGGTATGAGTCCAGGCATTCCAAGGCCAGATATGTGGCCGGGATTTGGAGCTTCGTCAATGGACGGATCTGTTTCAGCCTGCTCGGGTGAAGGGCCTATGGAACAGAGCATCCACGAACTGGAAGAGTTTTTCAAGAAATTCGATGTTAATGGAGACAGCAAGATCTCGTGGTCCGAGCTGGCAGAATTACTGCGGTCCATGGACAGTCAAGTCACTGCTGTTGTGGAGACAAACTGGGTAGCGGCCAGATTGTCTCTCGTCTATGGCTGCGAGCTTAGTGGATTTCTGGATGACGCCTTTGAACTCAAGAAATGTATGGAAATGAAGGGAATTCCTCTCAGTACGCACACATATTTTTACCTCATTTTTGCCCTATGTGCAGAGAAGAAAATAAATGAAGCGGTGGATCTGTTCGTGGAGTCCAAAGTTAGGCCAGGCTGCGAGCCCAATGAATTTACATATGTCGCCATAATTAAAAGGACGTGCCTAGAGAAGATGGATGAAGGAGCTGTTATGTTTGTGCGGAACATGTTTAAGAAAGGCTTGGTGCCTCTGGATCTTACTGTGTGTGGCTTTATTGAGGATTTGTGCAAACGCAAGTGTTTTTCAATGACTACTGAACTTGTTCATAAGATCTTGCCGCCTAAGCATGTTTACTACAATTGCCTCCTTGAGAATATGGAAAGGATTGAAGAGGTTGGTCTTGCCACGAATACATTGATCCTTATGCAGCAAAGAGGGGTGGATCCTAGTAGTTATTCCAGTGTGGTAGCGAGTTGTGCTACCAAGGGCTTGATTGATGATGCTGCACGAGTTGCTCTAGAGATGACAGAAAAGGGATTTGATGACGTTCCCAGCCCCAGGCCTGGAAAAGTTGAGCCCCGTCATATTGAAGATGGAGATGAAGACCAAGAGGATGCTTTTGTGTTTACCTTTGTTCTATCCGATTTGTCCTCGAGAAGACTAATTCGGTGTGTTTGTGAACAATATTTGGCAAAATTAAAAACTTCATGCCTGATTGCGATGTGAAGATAAGATTGGAAATGCAGGGATGACACAGTGCATGGCTGTGCCAGTTGGACTTCATGGGTGAGATTGGTGGGATGTGAAGCCCAACGGTCACATGACCGTTCGTATTCTCCCATCTCTTCATATCGAAAAGCTGTGTATAAATATATGTGTGCAGTCCATGATGTACTGTAGATTTGGATATTGGTTAATAGAGATTATTCCCTGCTTTCCCGTGGATGTAACCAGTTTTGGTGAACCACGTAAATATTGTGTTTGTTGTATTTTGTCTCCCATTTCTTTCTTCTGTTTTCTGTTTTCTCTGTTTGTTTAAAACTTACATAAAGCGTACACGATGGAGACATGTTGTCAAATGTTGTCGTCACAACTGCTTGGATAGATATGTATGCAAAATGTGGATGCATAGACAAGGCGCGACTGACAAGTATTCCCTGTCTCCATCGCAGATGCAGCGCGCCATATTCCTCCCTGCTTGCTGCTTCCTTCCTGCTGAAAAGTGTGTTTCCGGAATGTGCACGGGATATACGACCATTTTCAATTTCAAATATCCCGCTTTTAAAAGTTGCCGCTCTTTTTAAAACTTTTGGAACGCCGTCCGTCCGTTTGAAACTTCTGTCTCCATCAGCTCCGTTCATCAGTCTTTCCGGCGGTGATTTTTTGTCCAGCATGTGGGATGGGATGGGATGGGATGCTATAATGTTAAATACATAGGTACTTTTTGTCTAGGAGTTAGCTTTCTCCTTTTTATATATATACTTTAAAATATTTATAATGACTAAAAACAATCACATTAACTGTTATTTATAATTTCCCAAAACTCCATTTGACTGCATTTATTAATTAATTAAAAATAAAGATACAATGCATTCTTTATTTTTAATTAATTAATAAATGCAGTCAAATGGTGCTTTTGTATGCTGCATAGACAATTCGATTCTAGAGTGCTTGGAGACCGTCCGGTACACCAGTCCCCTCACAAGGGAACAGTGTACTGCTGCTACTTACATCTGCCCAACCTCATGACTTACCCGTTACTATTTTTTCCCGACTAAGCCGAAATGCCATTGTCGTTGGTCAAAGTCACCCAATTACTGCGATCTTGCGCATATATGTGTAGTTATGTTTGAGGCTTTTGTGAACGCAGAAGAAGATGAGGCCCAAGTCTTCCTTCCCCAAACTTTGCAAAGGAACAATTTTTCTTCCTTTGCTCTTTCTGATGATTTTCCCTTTAGTCCTCTGTGAGTATCGATGGTCTATCTGCGATAATAGCTCGACTTACACAGAGGGCAGTACATATTCCACAAACTTAAATCGAGTTCTAAATGATCTGTCTCGTAATGCACCTCAAAGTTCAGGGTTTAACACCTCTTCCCGTGGCCAATCTCCCAATGAAGTCTATGGGCTGCTACAGTGTATGGGTAATATATCAGCAGCGAAATGCTCAAATTGTGCAAAGGAAGCAAATAACAGTATTCAGGAACTTTGTACCAACGACATAGGTGGGCGAGTGTGGATAAATTACTGCTTCTTGCGCTATGACAACTCCAGTTTCATTTCAACATTAGATACCAACTTTACTCTCCTGGCGAACGAGAAGAGTGTGACAAGAAATACGCAGGATTTCAAGTCCACGACCTCTGCTCTTCTTTCGAATTTGTCTGATAAAGCTTACATCCCTGAGAATAAGCTATTTGCTTTTGGGTCGGTCAATTATTCAACTTCTGCAACTTCTGATAAGATATACGGTTTAGTTCAGTGCTGGAAAGATATATCCATCAAGGATTGTAGATCCTGTTTGTTTAAAGCAAGGCAACAGTTGGAGCAGTGCTGTTCTTCAAATCAAGGAGCTCAGGCTTTGTCAGGAAGCTGCACAGTGAGATTTGACATATAGCCTTTTGTTGAATTTGGGGAGACATCACCCTCGCCCTCGCCTGAGGCTTGACCACCATCTCCAACAACATCCACATCCAGATCTCCGCCCGTAGCCCACGCTCCTGCTCAGCCAACTTCCCAGGCGAAATCAAGTACTATCTCTGCCCACTTAATTTGAGGTTTTCTTCAAATATTCCCCTGAATATGTTTGTTAGATATAGTTGTTTAAAAGGATTCCGATCTCTTCAATTTCATTAAATAACAATAAAGATTTTTCCCGCAGAAAAATCTTCAAAAACAGTACCGATAATAGTGGGGCTTGTGGTAGGCATGGTTCTGGTCATATTCATTTGTTTAATTGCTATGAGAAAAAAAGTGAAATCTGCCATTTTGGGGAGGCCACTAATTCCAGCTACCCATTTCGAAGGTGCTCCTTCCGATTTTAATCTCTGGTTCTTGTTTTAATGTCACTTTCGATCCTCTTAATCTTACCCGCTTTTCTGATGTTACAGAGAGGAATAGATTTTCTCCTCAATCCGGGTTACTTCAACAGGAACAACCTTTTATCTTCAGCTTCGAGGAACTTGCAAAAGTTACTGAAAATTTTCATGACAATAATAAACTTGGAGAGGGAGGTTTCGGTGCGGTATACCAGGTGGGACTATACCATATCCTTGACCTGAAGGAATCCTCTTCACATGGATCAAGAAGTCTGTTTGGATAGACATGGATAGTTCTAATTTTGTTTCAATCTTCCAAGGAAAAACTAAGGACGGAAAGCAAATAGTGGTGAAAAAATTGTCTGCAAAGTCTCAACAAGGTACGGAAGAATTTATGAACGAAGTAAAGCTTGTAGCCAATGTCTAGCACCGAAACCTTGTGAAGCTATTTGGATGTTGCGCTGAGGGAGATGAAAGGATGCTTGTTTATGAGTATTCTTTAAATTCAATGTCCATTCCTAATTTAAGTTTCGAGTATTTTATTAATCCCAGAGTAAAAAACACAAGAAAACTGTTTTTCAGTTATGATATTCGAAACTAAAATATACTGAGCACTTAACTATTGCAAAACACACACAGCGGAAATAGAAAACCAAACACAAATTAACATAGATGCTTTTGGGTATAAACCCCTGGAAAAATCCTTGTGGGAAAACCAATAGAACAGAAAGCTTCTTTATTATTCAGCTTTGGCAAATTAACAGAGTATACACACTTTACCTTTCTGACACTCTCAATCTTTTCTGAACAACCCAATAGAAACCTCTCTTTGCTCTACTCCGATCTCACACAGAACTCTATCTAAGAGATTACTGACCTAGAATTAATGGTGGAGATTCAATCTACTACCATCCACATCAACGACAATAATCTATCCAGTGTTTATGAGCTCAACTACCACTTCTAGAAGAGAGATTAATAATCATGTGTTCCTAGCTTGCTAGAGATCAACGCCTAAGCTAGAACACCATCTGAGCTACAATATTCAACACTCCCTTTTAGCGAGGAAGGTGTTCTCTCTAACACCCAATTTATCCCTGTAGAAGAAAAATGTGCCTTTTAATAAGGCCTTTGTCAAAATGTCGACTACCTGTTCATCAGTATTCACATATTGTAGCTGGACCGCTCCCCTCTGTACACAATCCTGAATGAAGTGATACTGAATGTCGATGTGCTTTGACCAATCATGGAATATAGGATTCTTAGAGAGCTTGATGCAACTTTGATTATCACAATGAATTATCGTTGGATCTAGCTCCTGACTGAATACTACTACTAGCAACTTTCAAAGCCAAATGGCCTCGCACACTGCCAAGCTTGTTGCCATGTATTCTACTTCTGCAGAACTCAGTGCCACTAATTTTTCTTTTCTACTGAACCAAGAGATGACTCTTGATCCTAGGCTGAAACAACACTCTAAAGTGCTCTTCCTGTCCATCGCACTACCAACCCAATCTGCATCTGTGAAACCTAGCAACTTCACTCCTCCTCCCTGGTTATACTTCAAACCATACTCGACTATGCCATGAAGATATCTCAAAACATGCTTTGTTGTCGTCCAATGTGCTTGTCTCGGTTCAATCATGAACTGGCTGATAGTGTTGACTACAAAGAAAATGCCTAGCCTTGTGTTAACTAGATACATAAGAGAGCCAATGAGCTACCTGTATAAGGTAGAGTCTATTACCTCCTGCCTGGAAGTGTCTACCTTCTTCCAATTCATTTCCATGGGTGTAGACAACGGCTTACAGTCCTGCATCCTGAATTTCTTTAAAATCTCAACTATGTATTTCCCTTCACCAAGGAAAATCTCACCATTACGTTGCCATACCTCCAAACTAAGAAAGTAATGCATTAGACCCAAATCTTTCATCTTGAACTCCAAAGCAAGATCCCTCTTGCAATCTACTATGAGCCTCTGTGAACCTGTTAAGAAAAGATCATCCACATATAGTACCAAAATGAGTGATTCTCCCCTAATTTCCATGTAATAAAGGTTTGAATCAGCTTCACTCTTTACGAAGCCCATCCCTTGCAAATAGCTGTCTATGCACTCGTACCACGCCCTAGGTGCCTACTTAAGCCCGTACAATGCTCTCTTCAACCCACACACATGAGAATCCCTCCCATGCACTTCAAAACCCTCAAGATGTTCAACATATACCTCCTTATCAATCACTATGTTAAGGAATGTCATCTTGACGTCTATCTGATGGATCTCCCATCCCATCTTTGCTGCAAGTGAGATCATGACCCTGACGGAAGTATATCTAGCTATCGGGGCAAAGGTTTCATTGTAATCCACTCCCTCTTTTTGAGAGAACCCCTTTGCCACAAACCTAGCTTTGAACTTATCAACACTGCCATCCACAACATGCTTGATCTTATAGTCCAGCGTGACCCAACCACTTTCCTATACATTGATCTAGGTACCACCTCCCAAACATCGTTCTTAATTATGGAAGAATATTCTTCCACCATGGCATCTTGCCACACTTGTTGTTGCAATGCTTCTTGAAAGCTGGAAGGCTCTCTGTCAACGAGTAATCAAAATACTTCTATGGTGGTCTCTTCTATCTAGCACTCATCCTCGAAGCACCCACAATATCTTGAGCATCTCAAATAGTCTGAGTAACCACTTGGCTTCTCTTTCTCTTAGTTGTAGGAGGTACTGATGTAGTGGATGGAGTTTCCTGCTCCTCATCTTGTTCTTGCACCTGAGTATTAGTCCCTATATATGATCATGTACTAGTATTTGTTGTTGTGACCTGCTCAGACTCACTTTCCTCCATCGGAACAATCAGTTGATGATCCCTAGCCACTGGTACATCATAAAACTTATGAAAATATTTCTCCTCCTCAAAGCACACATCCCTCCTAACAACTATTTTCTTAAAAGCTGGAATGTATATTCTATATGCTTTGGAGGTTTCACTATACCCCACGAAGATCCCCTTTTTAGCAGTGGAATGAAGTTTTGTCCTCTTATCAGAGTGCATATGACAATAAACAAGACATCTGAATATCTTGAAGTGTCCTACCTCAGGTTTCTTCCCCATGAAAGCATCTTCCGAAGTTAATTGCCCCAAAACCCTATGAGGACTCCTATTCTGGATGTAGACTTTTGTATTGCATGCCTCTGCCCATAGAAACTTGGGAAGATCCTAGTCATATGTAACATAGCCCTTACTGCTCCCACTATGGCTCTATTCTTTCGCTCTGCTACTCCATTCTGCTGGGGATTGTGGGGAACTGTCATCTCCTTCTTGATCCCCGCTTTAGCACAAAACTCCTTGAAAGCTTTCCCTATTTACTCACCTCCATTGTCTGACTGAAGCACTTTAATTTTCCTACCAATTGCGTTCTCCACAAGAGCTTTAAACTCTTGGAACCAACTGAAGACTTCATCTTTCATTTTCAGGAAATATATCTAGGTCTTCCTAGAGAAGTCATCTATGAAGGTGACAAAGTAGACATATCTATTCAAAGATGTTGAGGACATGAGATCGCACACATCTAAATGCACTAGGTCTAGAATTTCCTTCGATCTACTATCACTAAGGGGAAAGGTTGTCTCTGCATACTTCCCCATTGCACATCCCTTGCACACATCACTGTGGTTAGTGCTTATCAATTGGGAAGGCCTGTCACAATCTCCTTAAGTACTTTGAGAGCTCCAAGGTGAAGGTGAGCTAGCCTCCTATGCCATAACTCCCCTGCTTCCTTGTTGCTACTCACCAGTGCTTTGGGTGACTGGAATTGTAATTTGTACAATTTCTTCAATTTGACCCCAATCATCTATCCCTGCTGAGAACCCCTAGGCTACAGATAAACCTTCTATCCTCTGAAGGATACATCATATCCTTTGTCCTGTAATGTTGAGATAAATATCAGGTTCTTCGTCATCCCTGGCATGAACAATACATATATGAGGTTAATAAATTTGTCTGACTCCCTTTAGAATGTGACCATCCCTCGTCCAACTGGAGTGCACCTGGAGTCATTTCCCATTTCTATATCAAAGTCTATCTCCTCTTCTTTGAAACTGGAACAATTCATGAACTCCTGTCATATGATATGTTGCACCACTATCAATATACCACACACTTGTGGTTGTAGTGCTTGAGCTGGAAAGGCAAGTAATGAGGGAGAAATCCTCATTAAGTATAGAGGAGAATTCGTCAATGCCTGCTGAAGCTGTCGTCTAAGACTTTTTCTTGTCCTTCTTTTGTTAGGAAATTGACTAGCAAAGTTTCATGTTTGATGACACTTGCAAAACATTTCACCTTGCTCATATCTTTCTTTTTTTCTCCCTGAGAGGTCTTCTTGTTGCCTTTTTCCTTGGGCTTTCCCTTTCTTTCAAGAGAAATGCTTTCTTCTTCCTCATCCTTAAGACTGTTGCTGCTTCCGCTGAGAGAATTTAACCTTATCTCCTCTTGAGTGAAGTCATCCCACAGTCAATCCCAGTCTAGAATATTTTCTCGTCCCACTACAACACTGACAAAAATTTCCCACCACTTAGAGAAGTCATTTAAGGCTATCTTCATAAGCTCAGGATCATCCACTTTGTCTCCCAATGCAGCTAGTTCATCCTTCACTTGTCGTATCTTGGTAAGGTAAGAGACTACACTCTCACCCTTGCCCATCTTAGTATTTCTGAGTTTGTCTCTTAGCACTATTTTCCTAGTGAGGTTTGACCCTTGGTAGAGTCGTGTGATGGAGTCCCACATCTTCTTCCTTGAATCCAACCCTATTAGGTGAGGAACCACATGGTCCTTCACCCTGTCCATGATGATTTTTCTAGGCTTGGCATCATTCCTTTTGTGAACATCCACTTGTTGTGGATCTACTAGAACAGGAATGGTCTTCTCGATGAAATCTTTCAGACCACACTCTCTTAACACCAGCATTATACACTCCTTCCAGACGCCAAAGTTAGATGTACCGTCCAGCCTATCCTCAACTCTGAATCTAAGAGTTGCCATCTATTCCTTAGATTTCAAACATAATGACCTTTGGTGAATCTTAGAAAAATTGAAGAAATATGATAAGTCTGGTTTCCCTCTCTTTTCAGAGGCAGTGCTCTCATACCATGTTAAATTCAATGCCCGGTCCTAATTTAAGTTTCCAATATTTTATTAATCCTAGAGCAAAAAACACAAGGAAATAGTTTTTAGTTTTGATATACGAAACTAAAATATACTGAGCACTTAACTACTACAAAACACACAGCGAAAATAGAAAATCGAACACAAATTAACACATATGTTTTTGGGTATAAACCCCTGAAAAAACCCTTGTGGGAAAACCAGTAGAATGGAGAGCTTCTTTATTATTCAGCTTCAACAAATTAACAGAGTATACACACTTTACCTTTCTAACACTCTCAATCTACTCTGAACAACCCAACAGAAACCTCTCTCTGCTCTACTCCGATCTCACACAAAACTCTATCTAAGATATTACTGACCTAGAATTAATGGTGGAGATTCAATCTACTACCATCCACATCAACGACAATAATCTATCCAGTGTTTATGAGCTCAACTAACCACTTCTAGAAGAGAGATTAATAATCATGTGTTCCTAGCTTGCTAGAGATCAACGCCTAAGCTAGAACACCATCTGAGCTACAATGGTCAATGTATTTACCCAACAAGAGCCTCAATACCTTTCTTTTCGGTAATTTACATTTGGATTTTTATTTTCTCTTTAGTATTATAGATCTTGTTTCAAAAAAATGAGATAATGTTTTAGAATTGGGGTTGTAGATCCAGAAAAGTGTAGACAACTGGATTGGGAAAAGTGTTATAACATTATTATTGGAATTGCCCATGGCCTTCTTTATCTGCATGAGGATTCACATATGAGAATTATTCACAAAGATATTAAGGAAACTAATATTTTGCTTGATGATAAACTCAATCCATAGATAGTTGACTTTGGCCTCACTAATTTTTTTGCTGAAGATGAGATGCATATACAAACATGAGTTGCAGGCACATAGTAAGTATCATGAGATGTTTTGTGTAACATTTCATATTTAAATTGATGATAGTTAAAGGTTTTGTAGATGCATTCGATAGGTTTTCTAAATGAGTGAATACTAATGTGGTGCTCACTACAGTGGTTACATGGCTCCAGAGTATGCAATGCTAGGACAACTTTTTGTTAAAGCCAACATTTATAGCTTTGGCGTGCTACTGCTTGAGATTGTTAGTGGAAGGAAAAGCACAAAGAGCCATTTAGCCCAAATGATGCAAAATTTATTAGAATCCATGATAAGGACTCAATTTCCCATCTTTCATTTTCTCTTTGGTGATGTTTTTTCCCCAAATTTACTAAATTGATAATGTGTGATGTAGGCCTAGAGACTTTACAAAGGGGGAAATATTATGAGTGTAGTAGATTCAACAGTATCATAAAGATGCCCTAAGGAGCAAGCATTTAGATGCATTCATGTTGGGATTCTATGTGTTCAAGCTAATGTGACACTTCGTCCACCCATCTCTAATGTTATTATGATGCTCTCAAGCAGTTTAGTGATGCTACCAAATCTAACAAAGTCTGCTTTCGTAAGTAGTAGTGAGAGCCATGCTTTAAAATTAATATCAAATTCAAACTCAAGGGTTGAGGAAGTTGAGAAGGGAACATCATTGTAGACATTTGAGACTTCTTCATCTGCACTAAGTGTTCATTCAGTAAATGAAACCTCGCTCAGTGAAATGAATCCAAGGTGATCTTAGAAAAACTGGGATGGGGGATTCTATACGGAAATGAAACCCTGCCTCTGTTCAAACTCTTTTGAGTAGTGAATACTCAGCTATTACTCTCTCTATTTACCTATGCTCAAATAAGCAAACTGTGCAAGGTGTAAATTCATTATGAGGGATTTTGGATTGTTGTACACCGTTGCATACAAGAGTCGTTTAAGCCAATTTAATATGTGTAGACACGAAAAATTAACACTATGCATTCAATCAGGTTCATTCATCAAGTAAACTAGGTTTCACATTAAGTCCATTCATCAGTGAATCAAGTTCACCTTCATCCATTCATCAGGTAATCTCATTAATTTCCATCTCCTAAGGTCATTCATTCAAAATTAAATAAACATTATCATCAACCTTTTAATCAAATAAATCAAACATCCATTTAATAAAATCATAATCCATATTTCATCCTTTTCTGATTTAAATAAATCAAATATTTAAGTCATGAAAGTCAAACTCACCTAATCATCATTAAGCTAATCTAACAATGATCAAATACTAATCCTAACCACTTGCATTCTCTAGATTTTGCAACTTGCACCAATAAATCAATTTATTGATTTATTAAATCAGCATTTTCACTCAACATGGCATCTTCCCTCAAATTTGAATTCAAAAGCAAGTTGAAAGGTACATCCAACAAGGCATTTAATAGGTTTTACATGTCCCTTTGCAAAGGTCAAACCAAGCATTAACTATCAAATTTGAATTTGAAATTTCCCCTCTTAAGCACATTTCCCAAATCTTGCACATGCATCAACCACTCACAAGTTGACAAGTGGCCTCTTCTCATTGGACCAATCTTTGTCCCACATCCTCCATGTTTGGCACTCTTAGCATTTGAAAATCTACAAATAGAGATCATCATACTTGATCAAACTCCTACACAATCACTCATGTAAAGTCACTCTCTTCAAAAGAACTGATTTTTCCCATCCATCATCTTGATCATCAACATATCATTTTCATATCATGGAGCTTAAGCAAGGATTGGGAAAGGGCTTCTTTCCATAGAAGCACCAATCCAATATGAGATATTATTTTCTTCATGTTTTGTTGTATGCTTTCAACTAGTTTATCTAATCTTTTGTTGTTTTGATTGCATCATGAAGCATGTTGATTTATTTCATATGGATGTTGATTATTAGCTTGGTTTTGAAATACTAACCAAATGCATATTTTTAGTATCCACATTCTGGAGATCTTGAGAATCAAAAGCCTTTTTGATGACATTAAGTTGCATAAAATATTGCCTCCACACTTGGATTTGGGTTTTAAAATTGAACAAAACACTTTGCGAGTGTGAGTTAGGTATATTGCATGTGTTCTCCCTTTGTTTCATAACGAAGGTCGATCAAACCACGAATGTGCTTGCTCACTATTGTTTACCTTTAGAGGGGTTGCCTAAGAGACACATCCGAAAGGAGAACTCGAAGGTGACTCCAACCGGTTTTTCATTCGAGCCATTATATAAATGGATAAGACTAAACTGTCAAGTCCTCATGGTATGTAGGCCTTAGCCGTACAGTGTCTTTCAGAATGGGGTACTACCGTAAAACGTATAAGATCCCCTAGTAGGATTGATTAAAGCCTTTTGTGGCTTGCTAGACGCTCGCAAGGTGCCATGTCCCTGATGTTGTGTCATTAAGAACCTTGTTTGTAGTTGCCAACCAGTCCATCCAACGATTTTATCAAAGTGGTGCATTGGAACTTAGATTCCAAGAAGTTACTTGCCATGTCCGATCTTGGTTGAAATATAGAGGTTAAGACTTCATTCTTAACATACCTTTATATTTTGTCCTTGGTTGCATGTAAAGTCATATCTTCTACTATGAAGGGCATGAGGCAAGCCCACGAAGAAAAATGTACCAATTGAGCTAGGATGTTACATTGCTTGTTTGAAAACACAGTGTGTGATCGAAAACATTGGAAAACCAACATTCAATGAATCATCAAAATTGCAAACCCTTTAGGAGAAGCAAATATCCTTGAAAAAATTCACATGTTATTGCTTTCCCTTGGGATTTGTGTCCTTAGAGGCTTCTAAACATTTGGATTTCATCTCAATTTGCTCCTACTAAGGTCAACATTAGGAAACCTTTGCCTTGATTTCCTCGATTTCCGCATAATGCATTTTGTGGGATGAAAGGGAATTAGGACATTGGACATCTAGATTCAAAATCTAATCAAGAGCATGTTTTTGGTAAAAAGAATCCATTAAGAAAAGATTGAATCAATTGGACCCCACACATGTGCTTGGCATCTTTTGGTCATATAGTTTTCATGCAAACATTGGTCTTTTGATTTTGAATTACTCTTAGAGAAAGGCATGTTCTTCACTATCTTGGCCTATTAAACAAGTCCTTCCTAGATTCATTTAGGATCAAAATCAAACACCTCATCCATCCAAACATTTATCATCTTCATCCCCCAAACAACTTTAGAGCTTTTGGAAACATCATTCTAGACTTGGGTAAATCATCAAACCAAAAAACACCTTGTTTGGTTAGGTGTATGGGAATGCATCCTTTCTCATACCTCTAGTTAAATCAGCAATCCTTTGAGAAAGTTCATCCTAAAATAACATCTTACATCTTAGGTTTTACAAGTTCACTATCCAAATCAAACCAATCAAAATCAAACCCTAGGTCTAGCATTGATCCAAAGTTCCTAAACGTTCAACACTCATATCATTTACCCCTTTTCATCCTTCATCTCATCATTAGTCCTAAGAACCTTAGAGGTCACTCTTGCAGCAAGGTCAAAACACAAGAAGAACATGGAATATATAAACTTGATCCATACATCATGAGTAATCCAAATCAATTGAACATTCAAAGCCTTACAATGCCGATTGATTATCAAAACTCACACTTATACAATCCATACATGGGATCATTACCTTCTACAAATTTCAATGGCACAACAAGTGTGAGTATGCCCAAATCAAATATTGGAACACATTTCCCGATGGTAGATCTAAGTCCAAACCTACGAGTCTGTCAACCGAACAATCAATGCATGAGCCTTCAAACGAACAATGACATCCCACCAAATCCCTACAAGCCAAATGAGAATGTACCAAGCACAAGTTTTTGAAACATGAATCCAACAAACTTTGGGATGGATACATTTGCAAATCATACAAATATTCCTAACATCAACAATGTTCAATTTCAACCCATTATGCCAAATTTGAACATCATTCCAAATCAAAACATTGTCCAAAATCAAACACAAGTACACACTCCAAATTTGCTTAAACAAAAGACAAATCAACTATATCAAGGGAGTCAAGATCAAAGTCAAGATCAAATTTGGCAAGATCAAATTGCTACACTTACCAAAATAGTTGAGTCATTGCGCCAAGGGAAATCTCCACCACCATTTCCTATATCATTCCTTGGTTTAGGGCTTCCCCCTTTACCTAACACCAATCACTCCATCCAAATCAATCCACCTAACAGCAAGCAAGCCATCACATCAAATCCTTTGAGTATACCATCAACATTGTACCAACATATGGTATTCAATCAAATGACAACATCAATCCCAAAAAATCAAAATATGGTCTCCCAAGGGCCTATCACCTCGTTCATTCCAACCATCACTATCCCTTCAATCATTCCTACCACCCCTATCACACCCATCATATCTCAACCCCTCACTACCATGATCACTCCAAGCATATCTCAACAACTTGTCACTACATCCAACATGATTTTGAATCCACCACCACCCCCACCACCACCAACTTCCACCACATCAAGCCAATACAATGCATAATTACACGCTGCTTTTCAAAGGGGATTCCAACAATATCTAGCCACGCAACAAGCAACACAAGCTCAACAAGTGCAACAAGCCTCTCAAGTTTCCCAAGTCTCTCAAGCTACCCAACAAACACAATCACAAACACGAAAAATGATAGCTATTGGGGATAACGATGACCATTCAACCACTGGTGAAGGCATTGGAAATGCCTCCACCACAATTGTTGAAAACAACGATCAAGATCTATCCATCAATAAAGATGTGTTCGCCTCATCCAATGAAGCATCGACTAATGATCATGTTGAAAATGTCTCTACATCACCTTATGAGTTAAAGGACATATCTCAAGAATTTATTCCAAAGCATGATTAAAATCTTTCACCATGGTCTAGCAATGGTCCTTTCCAAGACATATTGACATCCTTCGACCTCATGGTTATAGATACTAAAGGAACCCTAAACTCGACACTTGAAGATATTGAATCACTTACCATGTCTAATGACAACATGGAAGAACCCTTTGTAAACAATCCACCCTTTGAAACTGACCCATGTCAAGAGCTTGATCTAAAGCATGTTGAAAGCAACCCCAAAATTAATCAGGATCAAGAATTTGTGTCTCAAAGATACTACAATGATCTAATGGACACTCTCATATCTATACAAGATGTCACAAATGATGATCACATCCATATACTTCATACTACTCCATCTACCCATAAGATGCTTTCTATGGATGGACACCTAGATGATCTTCATCTAGAACAAGATTTTGTTACACAAAAAGAGCAGATTATTAACTCCTACAGTCAAACAGAGTTATCAACATCAGGATCGGACATATCCCAAACTCAAATTGAGGAAATAATGAATAAATATATCAGACATTATCCACTCAAGGAAGAAAATCAGATAGAACCATATAATTCAGAGTTAGCGGAGCAGCAAATTGAAACAATGTCATCTACAATGGTCATTTGTCAGAGCATGTTTACCAAAGAAGACATCTTAGAACAGGTAGAATCAAAGCATGAAGGTACTACTTCCACAATACTGGGGGCAACTTCGTCCCAAGCAAACATCAACATAGGGAGCATGAAGAATCTTTATGGTGAAACCATTGCCAATACTACAACCAATCATATCATGAATCTTCATCCACCCATCACCCCATCCACAAATTGGGACCAACTTCGAAGGAAAGATTTGAATCAAAGTACAAAGAATGTTATCAAAGCAAAAGCAGTTGGAAAGCATAATGGACAAATCAAATATGCATGGATACCAAAACATACAAAGAAAGATTATCCCTATCTAACTCCATTAGTCAAAGAAACTATGGGGCAAAATAAAAAAGGGAAAAGTATCCATCAAAGATGTCCACAAAATAAAAAGTAGGCTTATCAAGCGACGTACAAAGTGTATCAAGCAGTTGGTCCTAATTCCATGCACACTTTTGTATCCACCCATCATTGCTCATCTTCCCAAGTTTGGAGAGTCAAAGATTCCAAACTGTTAACCAATCCATCTCTTATCCCTAAACACACTCCATCCATGCCTCCACATGTAATATCTAATTCTCAAATTGACCATGTATTGGAAATGACCCTTCATCATAAGGATTCAGAAGGAACTCTATCGTGATGTGCACACAAAGACAAAGTTAACTCTAGTATCAATGAAGTAGATCAAGAATCCCAAAAGTTACATTCAAGTGCACGTATTCTAGCAAAGCAGCTTCTTCAAGCAGGATATCAATGACACATTATGATAGGGGCATCTACATTAGCAACACCTTGTGATTCAGCATGAGTTTAAAATCTTTCAGAAAAATAAAAAAAGCAAAAAATCCAAAAAAAAAAGAAAAAGGATTGAAAACAGTAAAGATAAAAAAATGATCCTCTAGTGAAAACCACTTCGGTGGTGCTTTGGGCAGGTGCCATGATGAAAACTTGGCAAACAGGCATCATGTGTAGAATCGAGCATCTACGTGCACCACTTTAGGTGAAAGCATCTCATCCCATCCATAATAAATCGAGCATTCCATCCATCTCATCCATTAATAACACACCATTTATCCAATCCATTTTTATCCATCTGCATCCATCATCCAAGTTATCTTGATCTTGATGAAAGTTTGGGGCACACTTTACGCTTGCTTATGGTAAACATCTTGACATGGGTCATTTTAATTGATCCTATCCTATCCACTGTTATCTGAGCCATGAAGCATTATCCAAATGAGCATTCGTTATCCAAACACCTTATCTTATCACAAGATAATCCTTGGCATCCCTTGCATGCTTATCTATATCCATCCATCCATACACCAATCCAAACATCCATCCATCACATTCCATACATTGCTAGAAACTGGGGGCAGATATTTACATCTTGCTTCAGGAATAAATCTTGGTCTATATCCTCCAACTTATGTGGTGATCCAAACATTAGAAAACGTCAAACCAAATTAATCCACCACTTGTGATCCAAAATCTAAATCGCTAGCCCATGGCATATTTTGATGAGAATAAATTCCTCATCAGTCTTCATCTTTCATCAAACATCAATCCAAACAATCATTATCAGTTGCATCTAAGTTGAACTTCACACATCACATCAAATCATTTGAACAACTTTTTTTCCAAACCAAGCTTCATCAATCCTAATCAATCAAATCCAATCAATTTGTTATCCATCCCAATCCATAATCTTGGGATATCCTTCCCGATCATTGTGTTGCTTAACACTATCCTTGCATTGTTGTGCATCCTCAACAATGTTATCGTCATCAATCCTGATCAATCAATCCTTCCATTGTTGTGTATCCTCAACAATGTTATCATCATCATCAATCCATCGATTCGATCAATCAACCTTAGCTTGGTTTTCAACAAAATCCCAAAACAAATCACTGATAGCATCAGACACATCCTTATCCAAATCGTCAAAACATGCGAAAATCAAAAAACATCCAAAACATCCAAAAATCCAAAAACACTTAAAAAAATAAGAAAATGTCAAAAAAAAAGCATTGGAATCCGAACTACGTTGTCTCTAAGCCTAAACGTAGGCAAGGCTCATCTTTGATTAGCCCTCGAGACATCAAAATCCAAAAAACATTTGAAAAACATCAAAATCCAAAAACATTCAAATCTCACAAAACCCCAAAACATTCGAAAAATCAAAAATCAAAACATTTGTAAAATCTTGGAAACACCAAAAATAGCCTCAAAACATTTCAAAATGTCAAAAACATCCAAATATTTGAAAAAATCCACCCATCCCGTTTCGCTTTCACCCGCAATAATCAATCATCCATAATAAACTAATCGTCACCTTCATCCTTTGGCAAAACAAACAGAAACAATCATAGCAGTCAGCAAAAGCAAGCTTCAATCGTAAAATCAAAATCGAAACAACAAACCTTTAAAACAAAATCAAACTCTTGATCATTTTCAAACATGTCAATCAACTTTATATCAACAGCCTATCAATCAACTTATCAAACCATCATCATCCTTTACAATGCATGTCCTAGGATATATCGTTCTGACAAGGGGCATCATTTTGGATTCTTATCCTATCAAAACACATCCCTTTGGCTCAAGATATGAAGAACATTGGCTTGTTTGCATACTTGATCTTTTCTTTTGATTTATCTTATTGCGCTGATTCCAAGGACCTCTCGATGATATCCAAACGAAGGATTTAAAGAAATAGGAATGGGGCAAAAATCATTATCTTTTGTCTGATGTGCTTGTTGGACATTCTTGTAAAATAACTTGGTGAATACTTGCTTTGTTAGGTACGTCCTAGCAAGGTTTTTGTATGTCAAGTGTGAATAAGAATACTCCTATCTGTTTGTTGAGTCAAAGTCCATCGCACTAGGTACAATACCATCTTGGTTCTTTATACCTTGATGCATCATGCCCATGTGTGTTATCAAACATAAGGTAAGTAGCCCTTTTAAAGTCCCAATAATTGATAAGCAAATCATCATCATTTATCATCATCAACATCATTTATCATCATCATCATCATCATCTCTAATAAAGTCTCGCCAATCATGGACTTGTTGGATCCTCTTGTCATCATCTCATTTCTGCGCTAACATAACATCACCAATGCATCCATCATGCATCCATCTTGCATCGAGAAAACCATCAGCATGCCACATATCATTCATATCATACATAATAGGAAACAACGATCATTTCACATGCATTGCATAATCATCATCATAATATAGATCTGTTAGTCTAACATCTCATAAAATTATCCATTGCATAATCATAACATATCGCATCATCCATGTCATCCATCATCCCATCATATCATCATTTAAGTTGTTTGAAATAATATAGATTTGTTATTCTAATCATCTTAAAATCATCTCATTTACATCATCATCCATCCATTTTTGAACCTCTTTATCACAAGATCGACTCTCAAATCAAATTTTTTCAGTCGATCTCTCGAGGGGGCAATGTACCAGTGTACTTCTTTCCACTGGGGCATCTGAAAAATAAGGAATTTTTTGAATTTTGATCGCGGTAAGATTATTCTTTGAACCAACACAACAAGTACATTGCTTCAAAGAGGGGAAAAATGTAGACATGCAAAATTAATACTATGCATCCAATCAGGTTTATTCATCAAGTAAACTAGGTTTCACATTAAGTCCATTCATCAGTGAATCAAGTTCACCTTCATCCATTCATCAGGTAATCTCATTAATTTCCATCTCCTAAGGTCATTCATTCAAAATTAAATAAACATTATCATCAACCTTTTAATCAAATAAATCAAACATCCATTTAATAAAATCATAATCCATATTTCATCCTTTTCTAATTTAAATAAATCAAATATATAAGTCATGAAAGTCAAACTCACCTAATCATCATTAAGCTAATCTAACAATGATCAAATACTAATCCTAACCACTTGCATTCTCTAGATTTTGCAGCTTGCACCAATAAATCAATTTATTGATTTATTAAATCAGCATTTTTACTCAACATGGCATCTTCCCTCAAATTTGAATTCAAAAGCAAGTTGAAAGGTACATCCAACAAGGCATTTAATAGGTCTTACATGTCCCCTTGCAAAGGTCAAACCAAGCATTAACTATCAAATTTGAATTTGAAATTTCCCCCTCCTGAGCACATTTCCCAAATCTTGCACATGCATCAACCACTCACAAGTTGACAAGTGGCCTCTTCTCATTGGACCAATCTTTGTCCCACATCCTCCATGTTTGGCACTCTTAGCATTTGAAAATCTACAAATAGAGATCATCATACTTGATCAAACTCCTCCACAATCACTCATGTAAAGTCACTCTCTTCAGGAGAACTGATTTTTCCCATCCATCATCTTGATCATCAACATATCATTTTCATATCATGGAGCTTAAGCAAGGATTGGGAAAGGGCTTCTTTCCATAGAAGCACCAATCCAATATGAGATATTATTTTCTTCATGTTTTGTTGTATGCTTTCAACTAGTTTATCTAATCTTTTGTTTTTTTGATTGCATCATGAAGCATATTGATTTATTTCATATGGATGTTGATTATTAGCTTGGTTTTGAAATACTAACCAAATGCAGATTTTTAGTATCCACAATATGTTCTAAAGAATTTCATAAAGTTTAGTAGGACTACCTAGCTTATCTACAATTATCATAATTTTTACCAGCCTAGCATAGGTTTGAAAGTGGATTTCCAGTTGAGCATGTGCTACTATAAATAATGGTTGTATCGGTTCTCCAAGGAAAATAAAGTGTATGTTATATTATCTATCAGATAATTTTTGTTATGTGATATGAAAATATGAGTTTATATTAATATAGTTATCTATTTTTTCAATATTTAGCGTGGTTTTATTCTATATATTATTTTTTTAAGGGCTCAAATCTTGATGGATGGTATAATCAAGGAATACATCATCACGTCTAACAATAGTGCTTGAAATCAATTGAATAACAATTTTTTGATAAATCCATATAATTTTATGACATTTTATTAAGGAGATAAAATACCTCAAACTTTTAACATTATGCTTCTAATGAAAATAAAGGCTTTTCACTATAATTTTATTTAAGATAATTAATTAATATTAATTAATTAGCACATAGGCTATTTTGTTTGAAGTTTTTGCCAGGATTTTCATCAACCCATTCGGGAATTGGATTTGTCAGCGTTGAGGGTCTTGTGGTCGACAGGGAGGTAACTAGTTTTTTTTTGTGGCGACGTGGACGCTAGTAATTACATGGGTTGGTGGTGGTGGAGAATGGTGTCCTGGATACGAGGAAGGTGAATGGTAAGCATTTATTGGTGCGAGGGCCAATGTATCTTATCATTGTACGATGGTGGCGAATGAAGTAAATGCAATATTGAATGTTGGCATTTGGGAGATTATACTTTGATGAAGTTGTATTGTTGGAAGAGCCATTGTGGTGTTGGTTTCATAGCACGCTATTGTTAAATTCGTCACATTTGGCTCCATTTTTTAGTAGGTTGGAGGGTTTTAAAACTGTTGGGCTATGGAATCAGTAAGTCATTTTACATGGGTACTTTGCATAAATGATTAATTTATTGTTTATGTCTTTCGTTCTCTGCTTATTATTCATTTTGATAGCAGGTTTCAAGGTTTTAACACTAATGTGTTGTGTAAAGTGCGAGAAAGTATAATAATTAAGTTGCATTGTGGAAAGAGCCATTGTGGTGTTGGTTTGATAGCAGACTATTGTAAAAATCGTCGTCTACTATTCCCTGGGTTGTTTCATAGGAGACTATTGTAAAAATCGTCGACTTCTATTGCTTTTTGTGGTGGATTGGAGGGTTTTAAAACTATCGTTCTCCGCAATCTGTAAGTCATTTTATGTTAAAACTATTGTTCGAAATCTAAAAGTCATTCTACATGGATGTCTGGAATTATCATTTTATGTGGATGGAGAAATTGTCGTTGAATCTTTTTTTGTTTCATCAAGAAATATGGTTAGGGTTTGTAATTTTTTTGTTCCTGGTTTATTTTTTTGTTGGATCTTTTAGATAGTTTCTTAATTTTTTATGTTAAAACTGTTGTTGTCTGGAATCTATAAGCCGCTTTGCATGGATGTCTGGCACTATCGTTTTGTGTGGATAGATAAATTGCAGTTGAATCTTTTTTTGTTTCATCAAGAAATATGGTTAGGTTTTGTAATTTTTTTGTTCCTGGTTTATTTTTTGTAGTTATTTTTGTGCATTTTTGGCCTTATACCCATTACCATAGGAGCAATAGTAGTTAAATCTAGGTTCCTCTGTCAAAATGGTTAGGGTTGGTAATTTTATTGCCCAATTGCAGATTAAGATGGGAGTGGGGTGATCCCACAATAGTGGTTTACAATTTTTGGCCAAATTGGACACTGAAATTATTATTTTTAACTAAATCTTCACATTCGGGCACCTATAGTGGCTAAACCATGAAGAATTTGAAGATGATGCAAACTAGAGTCTCATCACCTTTTGTCTGTAGATTCTAAAAATATTTTTTTCAAAATTTTTGGAATCAAATTGCACTTCTTTTTCAATCTCCCACGAAAACTGATATTTTTCAAAAAACAACATTTTTAAAAAGTGACGCACACCGTATAATGCATAATTTTTTTTCCATGAAGGATAAAATTCTAATTATTTTGAATTTAGATTTGTAACTCTGATATCTAGTGCTTCCACTTGGTTAGATAGTTTTTTATTGAATATTTTTTCTTTAATCAAGTTTCGAAGTCAAACCAATTACAATTCAAACATAGCGTGACCGTATAACGCATAACTTTTTTTGTATATATCAAAATTCTTTTTCTTTTTTTTTGTTGGATCAAGGACTTCAATATCTGGGGCACTCATATTTTTCAAAATTTTTTTGATACTCTGCTATTTTTCATGTGTAGAACAAAGACCTTGATTTTCGATGAAAAACCTATGTTTAATATAAATAAAAAAATAAATACATAATAAAACCAAAACATATTAAAATTATATTCATTAGATAGTTCATTCCGAGGACTACCTAATTCCAGTTGGGTTTGTGAAGATTCATCCATTTTCATCCTCAACCCGAGCTTCGAAGTGCCAAAATTCAGGGTTTTTTTAATGTATCGGAGAGAGATGAGGAATAAGGGGGGTTCGAATGAACCACTAGGGGTTCAAGCGAACCTATAGGGGTTCGCTCAAACCAGGGTTCATTTGAACCCTAGTTCATTCAAACCCACCTTTTATAAGGGGTTTTGTTGGCTTTTTGGCGGGAAAACATTAAAAGGGTTCACCCGAACCCAGGTTCTAGCGAACCCCTAATGGGTTTGGTCGAACCAATAGGTTCGTACGAACCCCTAAAATCAAGTTTTTTTTCCATGCATTCATTTTTTGTAAGTTTTCCTTCCTCACTTCAATTGTAAACCACTATTGTGGCTTCACCCAATGATTGTATATATATATGGATATGTAGAGGGTTTGTTATTTGTTTGAAGTTTCCAATGGGATTTTTGTCAGTCGAGCCTTGAATAGGATTTGTTGTGTAATAGGTGTTTTACAATTTCTCTATTTCTCTATAATATTTAATTCCAGCCAATGTAGCTCAGATTTTCTACGTAATGTGTGAGGAAGTATATTGATTAAGTTGCATTGTCGAAAGAACCATTGTGGTGTTGGTTTCATAGTGGCTTATTGTAAAAATGATACTATTGTTTGATAGCAGAGTATTGTAAAAATCATCAGCCTCCGCTTCATTTTATGGTAGATTGGAGGGTTTTAAAACTATGGTGTTGTGCAATATGTAGGTCATTTTACTTGGGTGTTTTGTATAAATGTTTTATTTATTGTTTATGTTAAAATTATTTTTCTCTGGAATCTGTAAGTCATTTTCCATGGATGTTTGTCATTATGGTTTTGTATGGATGGAGAAATTACAAATATATAGATATGCAAATATATAGATATTCAGAGTTTGTTATTTGTTTGAAGTTTTCGATAGGATTTCCGTCAGCTGGGCCGTGAATAGGATTTGTCATGTAATAGCTCTTTTACAATTTCTAGTGGAAGAAAGAAGATTTAACTACAATTTCTACATCTACAAAGAGTGATAATCTCTTTGAAGTCTCCAAAATGGGTTTAACCTCAAATAAAAAAAAATATAACAAGAAGACATTAAAAATAAATTAATCATCTATGCAAAACACCCATGTAGAAAAGATTATAACCCCACAAACTTGATTGAAAATTCGAGTTGCATCACCTCACACTAAATATTATAGAGAAATAGAGAAATTGTAAAAGAGGTATTAAAATAACTCTAATTTAGCTTGGAGTCTCGATTAAGTCTATATACATATGTGTGTGTGTGTGTACATATGTATATATATACATGTATGAATGTATGTATTTATGTATACATGTGTATAGATATCTATATATGTATAAATATATGTATGTATGTTTTACTAATAGCTCTGTTACAATTCCTCCATTTCTGTATAATACGAAATGCCAGATAATGCAACTCTTTTTATATAGAAACATATAACAAGAAGACATTAACAATAAATTAATCATTTATGCAAAACACCCATGTATAAAAGAGTATAACCCCATAAACTTCATCGGAAATGAAAACCATGAGAGCTCAATAGTTGTGCAATTGTATATATGCAAACACGGGAATAAATTATATAGCTACTCACAATCTATACCATTGTCTTTGTAAGCATTTGAAGTTAGCTCAATTAGAAAGATAGCAAGGGACTAATTGTACAAAATGTGTATAGCAACAAAGATGCATAGAGTATATATATGTGTCTACATATGTATATATATGTATGTATGTATATATATATATATATGTATGTATGTATGTATGTATATATATATGCATACATACATACATACATACATACATACATATATATATAACTACAAACAATAAACAAGGGCCACAAAAACTACTGAGCCCAACGATATTTTTCTAACGAAAGAAAGAAGATTTAACTACAATTTCTCCACTCGCAATGAGCAATAATCTCTTTCAAGTCTCAAAAATGGGTATAACGCAAAAGATAGAAATATATAACAAGAAGACATTAACAATAAATTAATCATCTATGCAAAACACCCATGCAACACATGAGTATAATGCCACAAGCTCCATTGAAATTTTGAGCTACATTACCTGACACTAGATATTATATAGAAATAGAGAAATTGTAAAAGAGCTATTAGAATAACCCTAAACAACCACCAGAGTAATTTTATCTCCAATATGTCAATGGTTTCATACAACCCTAAAACCTACACACAAATAGCTACAATTCCTTTGACGATAATGGCTGCAATGCCAAAGATATACACAGATAATGAAAACAATAGACCAACAGTGAAAGAAAGAACATTTAACTACAATTTCTCCTATGGTAATAGGTATATATATTATACATATATGTACACATATATATACATATATACTTTCATATATTGTAAATTTGAGCTGCATTATTTGGCATTAAATATTATAGACAAATAGGCAAATTGTTAAAAAAATATAAGGAAAACAGTGGAGAATGGCATACATCTGATTCATAACTATCATCCTAATAGCTCTTACAACTGTTACATAGACCACTTTTCTTGCACCAATATGTTGTGTGATATTCTTTTTCCCACTGTCCACGTTTCACATAATGTGCATATTTTTTGACAGGCCCTTGGTTGGGATGCGAGTGAGTTTATCTCTGTCCATCTTTGGCTTTATACCCATTATCATGGGAGCAATTCTAGTTGAATCTTGTTTCTTTGCTCAATAAATATGCTCAGGGTTAGTATTTTTATTGTCGTCCATTTATTGTTTTGGTTATCTGTTTTCATCTGTGTTGTTGTATGCATTAACATAGGACCATTTGCAGATTATGGACATGTTGGATATAAAATTAGCTTGGTAGCTAGTAAGTGTTATTGTTTCTAATATCTCTTTTATATGTTCAATTTATCTATTTGAACTTTCTGGTGGGTTCTTTGTCGGCTTGCTCGATAAGAAGATTTGTCATCCAATAGCTCTTTTGCAAATTATCTATTTGTCTACAAAATTTAGTCCCAAGCAATGTAGCTCAAATTTTTTATTAAGCCTGTGCCCTTGTGGGCAGGTTGTGCAGATTATTGGTACTTGTTGGCTTTATGAGTTCTATTTAATATGGGTTTCATGCCAAAGAATGTAGCTTCAAATTTGAATTGACAAACCAAGTCTTACACAGCCTACTTTTCTTCTATGAATATGTTTAGTGTGGGTTTCGGCTCATCTGTGATTTAGCTATGATTTTTAACTATTCTTTTAATAGTTGTTTTACAATTTCCCTATTTTGTTTATAATATTTAGTGTCAAGTAATGTAGCTTGAATTTTCAATTGAGAAACCAATTGTTACATAGAAATTGGTGTTACACCTTGTCTAGATAGTGATAGAATTACAGGTGGAGATGCCTATAGCTAATTTCCATCATAAGGTCTAATACCTCTTATACAATTCTCTATTTGTCTTCAATATTTACCAACAAAGGATGTAGGTTAAATCTTGTATCAATATGTTTCAAATTTTGTTATCTGTCTATAAGTTTAAAGAAATTGGCAATGTCTTTTTTACATAAAAGGATTTAGGGTCACCTCATATAATTATTTTCCTACCCTAATACAACACAGATGATCGAAAACACATACTAAACATATTTGTACAAGACAAGCTTTGCAAACAAGGCCTTTGATAACAACAAGAGGATTTGTTGTAGACTTAGAATTGTCATGCACCATGTAGAGGTCTTTTGCTGCAATTTGCAACAAACTAGTGGCAGCTTCACCAAAAGCAATACATCAAAGGTTGGCTGAATGGTTACATATGTGCATATATATATTATAAATTCGAGTTCCATTATTTGGCACTAAATATTATAGAGAAATACAAAAAATGTAAAATAACTATTAGGAAAAGACTCAAGAACCATAAAAAATGAGAGAATAGTGAAACTGAACATTAAATAGAGCTTTGAAACAGGAGGAAAGAATATCATAAAACATATTCACATAACACAAGTAATGTATGTAACAATTGGCTAAATGGACTTGCAGCTTTAACTGTAAAAAATAGCGATAGTTGTATTCCTCGATTTGTACTTAAGCCTGTGGTGTTATACACATTTTGTGGAGATTGTTGCACCATGTAATTGTTTTCATAGCCTAAAGAAAATAAGTAACGTCATAAAGAGTTGGGTTTACATATTTGATTTGGGAAGTTGAAAAACTTTTTATATAGGCATGGAGGAAAAAATAGTTTGGTGGCTTTTAAGTGTTTTTGTAATAGTTCTTTTATCTGTTCAACTTTATATCTTTAGCTAATATGCTATTTGTTTGAAATTTCTATTTATTGAGAAGCCAACATTTCATCATGCACTATGTGTAACATATTCATAATGCCAGAATGGCTCTTTTGAGAATGTAACTGAATCAATATATTTTCTTGCATATTTTGTAGTAAACTTTGTCCCACTAGAACATTGAATATTACATTTAGTTCCTACTATGCCATTGCATTACAATTGGTGTATATATATTGAATTTTCTGTTCCGCATTTAAAAATATACATGTACGCAAACATATATATCCATAGATACAAAGCAGGCCACCCGTGGCCCGTTTCAAAATGCAAGTAAGCATCTAGACTGGATTTTCCCTCAGTTGACTGGTTGAGAAGGCTTCAAAATTAACCCTTTAGCTTCCTATACTAATTCCAAACTTTGGAGTAGACAATATGTTATAAGCAACCAAAAAGGTTTGAATTTGTAGCCTTCCCAGTCAGTTAATTGAGAGGAAAAACAATTTCGATGTTTCTTGCCTTCATAAATTCCAAGCGGAGGAGTTAGATGGTGAGGAATAAATACTATACACATGTATTTAGATATAGTATTGTGTATATAAATACATTTATACATATGTACATATCGATAGTTATATCTCCTTATATGTGTGTGTTTATAAATGTGTTGATAAAGGAGAAATTCAATGCATATATGTACTTAATTATTTCTACACATATATACATGCATATATTATACATTCAAGCTCCATTATTTGGCATTAAATATTATAGACATATAGGAAAATCATAAAAGAACTATTAGGAAAACACTTAACCACGACTTATGTCTGATTCTTGAGTAATTGTTGTTTTTTTTGTTATTAAGGCAGGAAAATATATTGATTAAGTTGCATTGTCAAAGAGCCATAGCAGTGTTGCTTTAATATTGCAGTATTGTAAGAATCATTTTCCTTGGGTATCTTCTATAATAGAATTGAGGTTTCCCAAACTATTGTGCTATGGAATCTATAAGTCATTTTACATGGGTATTTTGCATAAATGTTTTGTCCATAATATTGAATACCAAGCAGTGTAGGCCGAATCTCCAATTAAGCTTGTGATGTTATACGCATTTTGGACATATTATTGAACCATATGATTGTTGCCATAACATAAAAAAAATTAAAATCTGCATAAATACACATATATAGAAATAATAAAACCTTGCATGGTTATAGATATAAGCAGCCCCAAAGATAGAGAGATACATATAGGGGCGTATGCATTTGCATTTATTATTTTTATTCTTATTGATGTATCCCCTGGTGTTTGCATAGCATTAAAAGTGGATTTCTATTCTTTTTGTTGTATCTAGTTTTGTTTCAATAGTATTAAAAGTGGAATGGTTATAAATTGATATTTCTAAGTTGTCTACCAATTACCATTTGGATGTTGCAATACACTAATCTTTTTTTTTTATTGTGAAATAGATCTATCAATTAGTGAACTCAAATTGAAACATTTTGTTGTTGCAATTAAGTTCCTATAACTATGTCTACAAAATTAGGCTTTTTGGATGGGTTTGTAGAGCCCCCCAATATTGATTTGTTGGCAACACCAACTGGTGCCCTTGCTGAGTCTAGCTATGAGGGTGTGACTGTAACGCCCCATCGTGCAAACCCCAAAGGAACAACTAAAAACGCAACAATTTTTTTTTTTAAAACATAAGGAATGCACTTTAAGTTTTCCATCATAACTAAAGTTTCAAGTTGCACATCTAAGTCCCTTGGGGTACACGAGGTGACATTACCAAACTATCCCGTAACAAAGTTAACAGATGAACATTAAATTTCCAATTACGTAATCCATTCATTCACACATCATCACCTAAACATTCATTAGCAATAACCAAAAAGATATGAATAAACCATATAAAACCATACATGAAAATTACAATAAATTAATCATGAAGATATAAAGTACATATTTCCATAGATACAACATAACATTAACAGTATTTACAAATAATAGTTCTAGAATGATTTACATAGTGTGATAATACATTACATAAGTCTGATAGTACATCTCAATAAACACATATACATAATTACATCATAGGTCTTCCCAACACATGTGGGAGTGATATATCAATACATAAAATACATCTGGAGTACAAATATACATCTGGTAACATATGAACCCTGGATCAAACTGCATCTGTAAAACTCTACATTGATTAGTACAACTACATCATAGGGAACCCAACGAGGTGTGTAGCACATTCCACCCGACCACCCCTGTGCTAGGAGTAAATAAGGAAGGATCCCCGACCAAGCACATCCAAAACAAGAGAACAAAAAGAAATATCTCATAACAACAATAAATCACCAAAACATAACAATAGACCACTTTCAGAGAATTTCAATAAAACAAATCAAAGGGAATGCTAGAGGAGAGTGTCATCACATGGCCTTACATGGATTATCCAGACAACCTATCACAAGGTGTTGCCTCCATCTATGGTTATCCTGACTGCCTATCTCAAGGCGTCACTCCATAGGGTGATTCATGTGGAACCGTTAACCTCTCGTGAAGATGAGGCAATGATCAAGCCAACCACGACCTTCTCGGCCCACCTTTAGTCTATGAAATCCCTAATAGGCGGACAAGGCATCCATAATTATTATATTAATGTTTAACTACCCACCCCCTAATTAATTAATTAAGTTATCACTTATTGCTCTAACTCTAACGTGGGTTATCCTGACAGCCCCTTTGTGTGCCAACACCCACGTAGAGCCACTCTCCCTAGAAACCCGAAACATAAAATCCAATACCAAGGAGTTATACCAGCAAGAACACTGAACCACAAATGGAACATCCATGAGGAAAAACCATCTTGCCAAAATCATATGAAACAACACTCATAAAAATGGTACAACCCATGTGTAGACTCAAGTCACAACTATATCCAAATATAGGGACAAATATCAAAATTATAAGATCAAATATACAACATCAATTTCCCCACCTTTGGAAGTCCCTAACAGGTAACTTAAGCTCCTATAGAAGGATAAACTAACTCAAGGGCTTTCCCACATGACATAATTCCAATTAAGAGAAAACCACAACTGGCTCAACAATAATTCGACAACACAAATGGCCAAAGAAAACAAATAATTGCTTACACAAAATCATTCAACTTAATTTAATTAACAATTCTTATTTCTATTTTACTCGATTACACTATAACATTACAAATTTATTTAATTATTTAATTATTCCTCAATCACAACATCTATAACCATCTTAATATATATATATACCCTTTTATGCGTATATACATATATATGTATATATAATAAAACATATATTAAAAACATCATGCATTTAAATCATATCATAAAAATTACCCATATACTTCTCTGTAATTTACAATAGTAAGTATGTATACATATATATTAATATTGATATTAATATATATATATATAATCTATATATACATAAAAATCAAATTTAAAACAACTTTTAAGAAACAAACCCCCACGCGGTAGGTACTGTGTACCTCCCATTGGGGAGGCCACAACCCACATGGTTGCACCCAGCAGCCATCGGTTGTTGTGCACAACCTATGGCTATTGCGCACAGTACCACCAGGGGTCAGGGGTGGTACGACAACAACCGACCACTCCCCCCATTAAATATATATTTTATTTTATATATTTTAGTTTTTTCAAAAACACAGAACATGAATCCCCAAATATATAAATATATTTTATTTTCTTCTCAAAAATAGTGTACAACAACCCTTCTGTGTGAATAAAAAAAATATATTTTTTATTGAAAGAAAGATTATAAATATATATATATATATATATATATATATTTATTTATGTATATAAATAAATAAATATATATATATATATATATTTCAGTATAAAATATATATATATATATATATATATATATATATATATATATATATATATATATATTATTTATTAACAAGATAAAAAATAATAATATGAACAATCTGTTGTTTTTTCACCAGACACAAAATAATTATGGGTATACAATTTTAACCCCATCATAAATTGATTTCCATTTCAAACAAGAATTTCACAACTAGATTTATTGAAGAAAATTCAGAAGATTTCACAATAGATTTCTACAGAAGATTTAAGGGTTTAACACAAGTAATTTGTCAACATCAAAACCTTTTTCAAAACATAGATATTGATTTTTGAATATGGCAGACATGATTTTTGTTTCCCTTAAAGAACAATGAATTAATAAATCAAAAGAATTAATAATCAAAAAGAACCTGGAGTCCTTCATTTGATTTCGAATCCAAACACGATAACCCTTCTTCCTTTTTCAAAAACAGACTTCCTCTGTAGTTCCTTCTCCAAATTTCTTCTTTTAGCTAACTTTTGGATCAATATTATATTTTTCCTTCCCAAGAACAATTTTTACCAGAGAAGCACAAAACATATATTATTTTTTTTAACTGTTCTCCTCTTCTTCTTCTCACCAAAATATTAATAAATAAAAATAAATCAAGCTCTTTCTTTTCCCAAAAATCTACCACATGCATTGGTTCTTTTTATTGCTTTAAAAGCTCACATTTATCTCACAAATTTAATTAAAAAAAAATTAATTTCACATTTATCCTCACATGATATTATCCTTAGATTTTATAATATTAATATTTTGAGAAAGACAATTTACCATTATCATAAACATTATTTATTTAAATTAATTACCTTATACCTTTTTAATTAATTAAATAACTTTTAATTTATAATATTTTAAATCCAACATTTAACTAAATTACAATTAATCATATCAACAAAATAACATTAATTAGTCTCATATAAAATAAAGATAAATTAAATAACAACTAACCACAAATAAAATAAATAATCAACCACCAAACAATATAAAGACAAGGACAAGGTCAAGACCATGACACTGAAAGACTCACAACGAGGTGACGGACTTGGGACAGGAACACTTCCTTATCAACTCCCTTTTTCAACATCATACCCGTTGGGTTTATGGGACATGCTCAAACCTGACAAGAAGGTGGAGTCAGTGTCCTGTACCTGCATCCTACATAGAAACAAACATCAAGTAGCATGTAAATCTCCATTGCAGACACACCGTGAAAGGTAATCACGGGGTAGCAGGGCACTCATAAGCGAGTGATGCTACTCCATCCTTTCACCAAGACTCACTAGAAAACACATCAGAAACCATAGCAACATAGAATCACAACATCACCACATATAATATTAAAGAAAACCACAACATAACCAAGTAATATAATCACCACATAATGTATCATCAAACATCATAAGTAATGTCAAGTGCAGCAAACCAACCAAACTATGAATCCACACACAACCAATTCGATGAACTAATCACCATCACAAACCAAGTACCAAACCAACAAATAAGAGTATCAAAGAGTATCAACAAAATGAGGGGTATTACATCCTCCCCCCTAGAACATGGCTTACTCCTGGAAGACAGTAAATAAATATGGGTAAGCCTCTCTAATATGGGATGCATCCTCCCATGTCGTCGAAGTCTCGCCATTCGGGTTCCACTAAACCCGCACCTGTTCAATATCTCTACCCCTGAGGGAGAGTCTTTGATGTTGTAGCACAACCACAGGCTTGAGAGCTAGCTGCCCGTCCTCGACCTGTAGAGCATTCCAATCAAGTACGTGAGTAACATCAAGATAATATGGCCTAAGAACTGAAACATGAAAAACATCGTGAATCCGTGACAGACTGGGTGGAAAGGCTAGGCGGTAGGCAACAAGACCAATTCTTTCTAACACCTCAAATGGCCCTACGAAGTGGGGCGCAAGCTTAGAACCCTTTCCATAATGAATAGGGCTCTTTCGCTGATGTACTCGAAGAAACACCCCATCACCAACTGCAAACTGCCGATCAACTCTATGTGCATCAGCATACTTCTTTTGCCTATCTTGAGCTGCTACAAGATGCTCTCAGACATGAGCTACCTGTTATTCCATATCTCGGAGCATTTTGGGTCCAAGAAGAACCCTGTCCTCTAACCGATCCCAACTCAAAGGCGTACAACAAGGATGACCATATAAAGCCTAAAAAGGAGCCATGCCGATCGAACTATGGTAACCATTGTTGTAGGAAAACTCAACCAAGTGTAGATAATCTTCCCAATGTGATTGTTGGTCCATGACATACATGCAGAGCATATCCTCAAGCACCTGATTGACTCTCTTAGTCTGACTGGATCTATCTCAGGATGGTAGGCAGAACTAAAGTTCAATTGAGTCCCTAAGGACCGCTGCAAAGATGTCCATAGCGCAGATGTGAATACATGATCTTTGTCAGAAATGATTCTTCGTGGTATCCCATGCAATCGAACAATGTCTTCCATGAACACCTTGGCTACAGAAGAAGTAGTATAGGAAGATTGGATAGGAGAGAAATGGGCTACCTTGGTCAGTCTGTCGACAGTGACCATAATAGCATTGTGCCACTTGGAAGACATAGGCAAGCCAACAATGAAATCCATAGAGATAATGTCCCACTTCCATTCTGGAACAAGATAAGGCTGCAACAAACCTGCCAGATGATGATGCTCAGCCTTAACCCTCTGACATTCTAGACATCTAGCCACAAAATCGACAATATCACGATTCAATCCTACCCAAAAATATAGTGAGCGCAGATCCGCATACATTTTATTAACTCTGGGATGTGTCGAATAAGGTGCCTAATGGGCTTTAGTCAAGATTAGTGTGTGAAGACCCTCTACAAGAGGTACATATATTCGGCCCACATAGTGCAAGACACCATCAGAATCCAATGAGTATCCAACAAATTTTCCTTCCAAAGTTTTGCCTGACTCGATTTCAGATTTCACCTCTTCATACCAATTGTCTGAGGTGAGAGCGGTAAGGATCTGACTCCTCAAATCAATCTCAAGAGCCACTATATAAATCTCATGTCTACGTCGGCTCAAAGCATCTACCACCGCATTCTCTTTTCCCTGGATATACTTTACTTCAAAATCGTATTCGCACAAGAATTCCATCCCCCTACTCTATCTTGCATTCAGGTTTAGCTGTGTGAAGATGTATTGCAGACTATGATGATCTATATGCAACTCGAACCAATGCCCTAAAAGGAAGTGTCTCCATCTTACCAAAGCATGAACCATAGCGGCCAACTCAAGATCATGTGTGGGGTAGTTCAATTCATGTTCCTTAAGTTTATGGGATTCGTATGCAATCACTCACCCTTCTTGCATCAAAACGGCCCCTAAACCTTCCAAGGAAGCATCCGTACATACTACAAATTCCCCCATAAGATCTGATACTATCAAAATTGGTGCACTGGTCAACTTTTCCTTAAGAGTCTAGAATGCTAACTGACATTGATCTGACCAAAGAAATTTCTTCCCCTTCCTCTAGAGAGAGGTGATGGGATGCGCAATCCTAGAAAATCCTTGGACGAATTGCCAATAATAGCCTACTAGTCCCATGAAACTGTGAATTTCTGAGACATTTGTGGGTACGGGCCAATCTGGCCTGAATCTTTGTAGGATCAATGGAAATTCCCTCACCTGAAATGACATGACCCAAATATTGAACTTCAGTCTTATAGAATTCACACTTTGCCAGTTTGGCATACAACTGATTGTCCCTTAAGTACTGCAACACCTATCTTAGATGTTCCTCATGTTCCTCCATAGACCTAGAATAAATTAAAATATCATTGAGAAACACAAGGATGAATCTATCCAAATATGTTTGAAACACCCCATTCATTAAGCTCATGAAGACTGAAAGTGCATTTCTCAACTCGAACGACATCACAATGAACTCATAATGTCTGCATCAAGTGTGAAATGTTGTTTTATGAATATTAGGTTCCGCAATCCGCAACTGGTGATATCCTGATTTGAGATCAATCTTAGAAAATACCTTCGCCCCTTTTATTTGATCAAAAAAATCATCAATTTTGGGCAGGGGATATTGGTTCTTCATCATTACTTTGTTCAATTTCCTGTAATCAATACACAGATGGAGAGAACCATCCTTCTTCTTTACGAAAATTATGGGTGCTCCCCAAGGGGAAACACTTGGGTGGATAAACCCCTTAGCCAACAACTCCTCCAATTGTAGACGAAGTTCTTGAAGCTCCTATGTTGTCATCCAAGTACCAGATCAATCTTGAAATCTATATCCCATTTTGGCGACATACCCGGTATCTCACTTGGGAAAACATTAGAAAACCCCTTTAGGAGAGGTTAATCATCCAATGACACCCCTCGACTATCCTCTGACTCAAGATCACTCATTGCTACTACAAAAAGCTGACAACCTTGTCGGAAAAACCTTTTTAGTTTCATGGCAGAGATCATTCACAATGAAATGGGCCTTTGAATACCCACGATCTCCACCTCCTTTCTAGAATCATCGACGCACTGCACTTCTTTATGGTGATAGTCTATCATGGCATGGTGTGCACTCAACCAATCCATTCCCAAGATGACATCATATGAGCCAAGTGATAGGATCCGGAGGTCCACCTTAGTTTTCAATGCCCCTATATCCAAACTACAACCTTGAACAAGCTTCTCAACTACAACCTTTGACACTGAGGCCAATTCAACCTACCATTTTATGCCTTGCCTAGTTGCCACCAATCTACATCGCTCTACTACTGAAGAAGATATAAAAGAGTCAGATGCACCAGAATCAAAGAGTATGGAAATACTAGTACCATGCAACACACCTAATGTCTCGATTATAGTGCCCTGATGTTCTGGTTCAAAATTTTCCACTGCTACAAACACCTAGTGTGCTCTACCCGCATTTCCCACTATCAGCTTAGAAGCAGTTGGTTTCTGGCTAAAACCTGAAATACTCCTTTGTGGACACTGTCTAGCAATATTTCCCTGCTACCCACATGATAAATAGCCTGTGCCTCACCCAATATCCTTTGACACCAGATGGTGCACTCAACTATTGAAAGCTACCTCATGAAGGTGTTGATTGTGTACTTTGTGCAGGCTGCACAAAATAATCCAGTCTATTTCACTGCCAGCTTCGATTCTTCTGGCTCTAAGATCTGTCTCCCTGCTGAGACTGTGATTTGTTCTATTTGGGCTGTGACTGTTGCTATTGTGGACCACCCTTAGAGGGTGCCTGAAAATTCCTGGAAGACCCTGCAACTTGAGGCTGTCCACCTCTAGAACCAAAACCTGATTCTGGGGCACTACCGATCTAAACTCCAGTGTGTCCTCCCAATGCCATTGCCAAATTTTCTTCTACTAGCCGAGCCTTCTCAACCGTGACCTCCATTGTCTTTGGCTCAAAGACTCTAACTCCACCACTGATTCGGGTGTTTAAGCCCCGAATGAAATGTTGAACTAGCATCCCCTCATCATGGTTGATTCCTGCATATTGCTTTAATTCATAGAATCGTCGTTCATATTCTTCAATGGACATCAACATTTGCTTAAGGTCATGAAACTCATCTGCCCTACATTACCTCTAATGATCTAAAAGGAAGTGAGCCCTGAACCTGTCTAGAAAAAGCTCCCATGTGACCATGTTGATATCTATATGTAACTTTTGCTCTTCCAACCGCCACCAAGTGGATGTGAAGCCTCGCAGATGCATGACTGTGCATCAAGCTATGGTATTGCTACCATAGGGGTGCATCACAAAGCATCGATCCAAATCAATTAACCATGTTTTCTCTTCTAGACCTCCTCCAGAACCATCGAATGTAGGCAGGTGTGCTCTCCTCAAGTCTCTCATATGACCAGCTAGCACTGCATCTTGATCTACCATTATTTCCCTTCACCTTGGCGACCTTTCCCTTTCTCTCTTGACCCGCTGCTCCTCCTCTGGCTTGGGTCCCAACCGATCAAAAATCTCCCCCAGAAGGTGTTGCAAATGTCCATCTAAACCAAGCTGTTTCGGGTTCTAACCACCACCTGACGGATTGTTTTAAAGACTCTATTGTTCCTCATGCTTAGAACTGTGGGAACTCGGTGGTGATGGACTTTGGCAGTTGGCTCCGCAGCCACTACCCTAGCTTCTTCCTCGGCCACAACCTCTACCTCGAAGCATGATCCTGCACAACAATTAGGGTTATGTAAGATCAAGAGTTAATGCAAAGGTTTCCTAACGAACACAAAATACCCAGAGAACCCAGCGTTAGCAACCTTGGCTCCAATACCAAGTTGTAATGCCCCATCACACAAACCCCAAAGGAACAACTAAAAATGTAACAATTTTTTTTAAAAAGCATAAGGAATGCACTTTAAGTTTTCCATCATAACTAAAGTTTCAAGTTGCACATCTAAGTCCCATGGGGTACATGAGGTGACATTACCAAACTATCCCATAACAAAGTTAACAAATGAACATTAAATTTCCAATTACATAATCCATTCATTCACACATCATCACCTAAACATTCATTAGCGATAACCAAAAAGATATGAATAAACCATATAAAACCATACATGCAAATTACAATAAATTAATCATGAAGATATAAAGTACATATTTCCATAGATACAACATAACATTAATAGTATTTACAAATAGTAGTTCTAGAATGATTTACATGGTGTGATAATACATTACATCAGTCTGATAGTACATCTCAATGAACACATATACATAATTAAATCATAGGTCTTCCCAACGCACGTGGGAGTGATATATCAATACATAAAATACATCTGGTAACATATGAACCCTAGATCAAACTGCATCTGCAAAACTCTACACTAAATGGTACAACTACATCATAGGGAACCCAATGGGGTGCGTAGCACATTCCACCTGACCACCTCTGTGCTAGGAGTAAATAAGGAAGGATCCCCGACCAAGCACATCCAAACAGTAACACAAGACTAAACTCCAGACACGAAAAGCAAGAGAACACAAAGAAATATCTCATAACAACAATAAATCACCAAAACATAACAATTGACCACTTCTAGAGGATTTCAATAAAACAACTCAAAAGGAATGCTAGAGGAGAGTGTCATCACATGGCCTTACATGGATTATCCAGACAACCTATCACAAGGTGTCGCCTCCATCTATGGTTATCCTGACTGCCTATCTCAAGGCACCACTCCATAAGGTGACTCATGCGGAACTGTTAACCTCTCGTGAAAATGAGGCAACGATCAAGCCAACCACAGCCTTCTCGGCCCACCTTTAGTCTATGAAATCCCTAATAGGCAGACGAGGCATCCATAATTATCTTATTAATGTTTAACTACCCACCCTCCTAATTAATTAATTAGGTTATCACTTATTACTCTAACTCTAACATGGGTTATCCTAACAACCCCTTTGTGCGTCGGTGCCCACGTAGAGCCACTCTCCCTAGAAACCCAAAACATAAAATCCAATACCAAGGAGTTGTACCAGCAAGGACACTGAACCACAAATGGAACATCCGCGAGGCAAAACCATCTTGCCAAAATCATATGAAACAACACTCATAAAAACGGTACAACCCATGTGTAGACTCAAGTCACAACTATATCCAAAAATAGGGACAACTATCAAAATTAAAAGATCAAATATAAAACATCAATTTCCCCACCTATGGAAGTCCCTAACAAGTAACTTAAGCTCCTATAGAAGGATAAACTAACTCAAGGGCTTTCCCACATGACATAATTCCAATTAAGAGAAAACCACAACTGGATCAACAATAATTCGATAACACAAATGGCCAAAGAAAATAAATAATTGCTTACACAAAATCATTCAATTTAATTTAATTAACAATGTTTATTTCTAATTTACTCGATTACACTATAACATTACAAATTTATTTAATTATTTAATTATTCCTCAATCACAGCATATATAACCATCTTAATGTATATATATATACATATATATTAATATTAATATTAATATATATATATATATATATATTTATATAATCTATATATACATAAAAATTGAATTTAAAACAACTTTTAAGAAACAAACCCCCACACAATAGGTATTGTGTACCTCCCATTGGGGACGCCGCAACCCACATGGATGCGCCTAGTAGTCAGCTGCTGTTGTGCAGAACCTGTGGTTGCTGCTCGCAGTACTACTAGGGGTTAGGGGTGGTACGGCGATAGCTGACCACTTCCCCCATTAAATATATATTTTATTTTATATATTTTATTTTTTCAAAAATGCAGAACATGAATCCAGAAATATATAAATATATTTTATTTTCTTCTCAAAAACAGTGTACAACAACCCTTTTGTGTGAATAAAATATATATATTTTTTATTGAAAGATAGATTATAAACATATATATATTTCTGTATAAATAAATAAATAAATATATATATATTTCTTTATAAATATATATATAGGTATATATATATTTATTCACAAGATAAAAAATAATAATATGAACAATCTCTTATTTTTTCACCAGACACAAAATAATTATGGGTATACAATTTTAACCCCATAATAAATTGATTTCCATTTCAAACAAGAATTTCACAACTAGATTTATTGAAGAAGATTAAGAAGATTTCACAATAAATTTCTACAGAAGATTTAAAGGTTTAACACAAGCAATTTTTCAATAGAATAACCTTTTTCAAAATATAGATATTGATTTTTGAATATGGCAGACATGATTTTCGTTTCCCTTGCAGAACAATAAATTAATAAATCAAAAGAATTAATAATCAAAAATAACCTAAAGTCCTTCATTTGATTTTGAATCCAAACACGGTAACCCTTCTTCCTTTTTAAAAAACAAACAGTTTCCTCTGCAATTCCTTCTCCAAATTTCTTCTTTTAGCTAACTTCTGGATCAATATTATATTTTTCCTTCCCAAGAACAATTTTTACCAGAGACGCACAAAACATATATTATTATTTTTAACTATTCTCCTCTTCTTCTTCTCACCAAATATTAATAAATAAAAATAAATCAAGTTCTTTCTTTTCCCAAAAATCTACCACATGCATTGGTTTTTTTTATTGCTTTAAAAGCTCACATTTATATCACAAATTTAATTAAAAATTCCTTAATTTCACATATATCCTCACATGATATTATCCTTAGATTTTATAATATTAATATTTTGAGAAAGACAGTTTACCATTATCATAAACATTATTTATTTAAATTAATTACTTTATACCTTTTTAATTAATTAAATAACTTTTAATTTACAATATTTTAAATCCAACATTTAACTAAATTACAATTAATCATATCAACAAAATAACATTAATTAATCTCATATAAAATAAAGATAAATTAAATAACAACTAACCACAAATAAAATAAATAATCAACCACCAAACAATACAAAGACAAGGACAAGGTCAAGACCACGACACCGAAAGACTCACAACAAGGTGACGGACTTGGGACGGGAACACTTCCTTATCAACTCCCTTGTTCAACATCATACCCGTTGGGTTTATGGGACACGCTCAAACCTGACAAGCAGGTGGAGTCGGTATCCTGTACCTGCATCCTGCATAGAGACAAATGTCAAGTAGTATGTAAATCTCCATTGCAGACACATCGTGAAAGGTAATCGTGGGGTAGTAGGGTGCTCGCAAGCGAGTGATGCTACTCCATCCTTTCACCAAGACTCACTAGAAAACACATCAAAAACCATAGCAACATAGAATCACAACATCACCACATAAACTATTAAAGTAAACCATAACATAACCAAGTAATATAATCACCACATAATGTATCATCAAACATCATAAGTAATGTCAAGTGCAACAAACCAACCAAACTATGAATCCACACACAACCAATTCGGTGAACTAATCACCATCACAAACCAAGTACCAAACCAACACATAAGAGTATCAAAGAGTATCAACAACATGAGGGGTATTATAGTGACCCCCCGACCTTTAGATCCTGATTCCGTGAGTATGATTTCCCTTTATGTTATATCTGTTGTAAATTTGGAATTATTGTTTCTAGTTTTCTTCGCTCTTAGGTGTATATGTACATGGGTCATCTTGACAAAGCATATAGATGTGGAACTAGATATGCATTCTTATTTTCCAGCATATAAAATGATGCCTTTCATGTATATGTATATCTATATGTATATGTATGTATATATATGTATATATATGTATATGTATATATATGTATATGTATATGTGTATGTATATGTATATGTATGTACATGTGTACATATATGTCTATGTATATATATATGTCTATGTGTATGTATATGTATATGTATGTATATGTTTGTATATGTATATGTATGTATATGTATGCATATATGCATATGTATATGTATGTGTATGTATATGCATGTGTATATGCATATGTGTATATCTATGCATATGCAAAAACAAATACTACAATATGATAGATCAGATATGAGGACAACAGATTTTGCATATTTGCTATGAAATCAATGGCACAATGACTCTTTTGACAATGCAGCTTAATCAAAGTATAGTTTCTGACACTGAAACAATCAATATTCTATATGTATATGTATATGTATATGTATGTATACATGTGCATATATGTCTATGTATATATATGTATATATATATATGTATATGTATGTATATATGTATATATGTATATGTATATGTATGTATATGCTTATTTATGTATATGTGTGTATGTGTATGCATGTATGCATATGTATATGTATATGTGTATGTATATGCATGTGTATGTATATGCATATGTCTATGTCTATGTATATGCAAAAAAAAATACTACAATATGATAGATTAGATATGTAGACAACAGATTTTGCCCATTTGCTATGAAATTAATGGCAGAATGACTCTTTTGACAATGCATCTTAATCAAAGTATAGTTTCTCACACTACAATGTTCATTCACTATTGCATTTACTCTGTCTGCCCATATTTACTTTGCTTTGCTTTCTCCCATTGTGCAACAATGGCAGAATGCATTAAGCCTTGAACAAGCAAACACTTACTATCCAACCCCCCTGTACTGAGGTTGCTAAGTCCTATATGTATATGTATGTATATGTATGTATATGTATATGTATGTTGTTGTATACACATAATGTATGTATATGTATACTGATCTGTAAACTCCTTACTATGAATCACCTAACAACTTGTTAGATTCACCAGGATACATATTTAATTTAAGATCGAAACTGACGATGCTTGTGAATTGAGCAAATAACACATAAAATGCAGGAAAGTAAAGAAACTGATAGAATCATGCATCAAGAAAAGAGAGACAAGGATTTGATTACGGAGTTCACCAGATTCTGGCTACATCTCCAGATCCGCAAAATAGCGTGATCAATGCCATTACTATGATGCAACTTGTTTTACATCACCATGGTCTTTCCCGAGTTACAATCTGCTTCACATTGAAACACTACCTTGACAAGAACTTCCTAGCATCCACACTGCCTAGTCCTTATGTCACCTTTACAATGCCTCCAAACACTAAAGTTGCAACTCTCTCTCTCTCTCTCTCAACAAAAGTACATAGGCATCAAGCATTTACAAATGACTCAAAAGTCATACAAAGTCTCTCAAAGATTCACTAAGTTATTATCTCTTCCCTAGAGACCACTTAGCCCATTACAAGAAAATTCTCACTTTCCCCATAAACCCTTTACTAAGAGCAACAAAACTCTCCAAGAGTTAATAAATGAGAACACACAAGAATTTCCCCAATTCTTCCCAAGAGAAAAATGTCACAAGACTCCTCACAATTCCTTAATCCTGGAATTCCCAAGACTCCGAATGAATGCACTCTCACTTTTCTCCTCCTTTTATACATGAAAATAAGCCAAATAAGGCTTAACAATCAAAACAATAAAATAACCCCCTTTACCAAAATTTACAATTCGTGTACATCCCATTTTATCCTTTTGATTTAGTTGGTTAGAGTGTTGTTAACATCTTTGGCTTTATAAGCCATTCATTATGAGTTCGGCCTTAACCATTCAACAAATAAAACCGAACTCCCTCCTATATTAAGCACCGTTTGGTGGTGCTCCGGTTGCTATGCCTTTTGTTTGTTGGTCGGTTTGGGGTTCAAACCCCACCGACCGTTCATTTTAAAACGAAATACCGAAACTCATAACAAAACCGACAACTTCCCTACGTATTGCGGGGAACCCATTGCTGGTGCAACGGTGGGCCGGCGCACTTATAGGCCGCACATTTCGGGGTTCAACCCCACTAACACGTTTTTTTTGTTAGAACAAACAAATTCGAACAACCAACTCGCCGGATGCCTAAAGAGGGAGGAGGAAACACGCGACGCACCCACAGACTGCCACGTTTCATGACGTTATTGGCTGACGATGACACCTCTATGCTGACTAAGCCGTGACTGTACTGCTAACTCATTGCCATGTGTCTGGATACCATTCACTGTCGAAGACACGTCACAGCTGACTAGACAGCTGACTCGGATGCCACCTAAGCCGCCACGGCATTGCCACGTCGGAGTACGGATGCTTACTGGACTGCCACGTCACCTTTGTACGGAATGTACGGACTTGACACGTGTCAAGATTTGATTAGTCCACGTCGGATTCCCTCGGATTGCTGACGTCATCACGTACGGATGCTGACGTCATCGTACAGATGCTGACGTCATCGCCTGTACATCCAACTCCATGAAGTCAACCTGAAACTTTGACTGGCCGTATCTTGCGCATACGAGCTCCGTTTTCGACGAAACGAACGTCATCGGAATCGTCTCGACGAACACTTCGATTTGACGCCAATTTTGACAAATTCCAAGATGATCAATTTTTTTCGCTCCCTGTCGACCCCTGGTACCCTGTTTGACCAGACCTTTGACCAAGCATAACTCGCACGTACGATATCCTTTTGACGCGATTCAAGTTGCGTTGGAATCTTGTCGCTATGCTCTATCCATTGATGCCAATTTTGGGAGATTATGAAGCTGTTGGATTTTTTAGGCCTTCAAGATCCACCTGGATCATATACACATATATATGTTTGCATATGTATACATGTATATATACATGTTTTTATGCATGTATATATATGCATGTGTATATATGTCTATATGTTTGCATGTATATATATATGTATGTTTTACATGGGTATTTTGCATAAATGATTAATTTATTATTCATGCCTTTCGATCTTTGCTTATTGTTCCTTCCAATAGTAGGTTGGGTGGTTTTAACACTAATGTGTTGCAAAAATGTGTGAGAAAGTATATTGCTTAAATTGCATTGTCAAAAGAGCCATTTCAAATAGTAAGAGATATTATAAAGAATAAGACTTACGATAACACTTATTAGCCATGAAACTAATTTTATATCCACCATGTTCATAATCTATAATTGGTCCTATGTTAATCTGTCCAACGACAAAGATGCATACGCATAAATAAAATAATATATGGAGGCCAATAAAAATACTAGCCCTAAACATATTTTTTTAGAAAAGGAACAAGATTCAACTATAATTTAATATATTCTAATGTTCAAACTATGTTATTCCCTTTCTGATCATTCACAAATATTGATTTATATACACATAGATATACATATATATTTTGTTATATGTTTATGTGTAATTGCCACTTTAAATATATCTATGGTTATACATGTATATTCATATATCCTAATGTGCTTGAGCTTGTATGTACACTCGTAGGTTGTACGAGTACACTCAAGTTGCACAACCCAATCAATTGTTGAATATAAAAAGTGTTAAAAATAGCAGTGGAACTATTTCTACTATAGGGGAGCATTAAAAGGAAATATCTATGAAGCGCCACAAAAAATACTTAAAGAAAAGGATAACTGCAACAACCACATCTGCACGCTAGAATGCTAACAGTCCTCCCTTGTAGCACCCAATTCTAATGGTAGATTCCAACCCTTGTATACAATCTTAGAGGAACTCCCCATTTGCACCAACACAAGAACAACACCTCAAAGAAATATTCAACGATAGCTACCTTGTTGTGGTAAAGAAATTTTGACATCATATAGATGCACTTTCCAGCCTTTTTGTTTTCCAAATATGTAGGGAAAGCTACATAGGGATGCACACTTGAATCTCAAGGTCAAAAGCCACATGTGTAAGGTGTTATTCTGAAAAAGGTGTCCATCGGTTCAGCTCCACAGATGGCATGGACCCAGGCCCACAACCATTGTTACTCAAAAAGTTAACATAGGTTGAAGAGATGCTTATTGCTAGGGTGGCTCTAGTTTTATAGGTTACCCATGCTAGAGGAGGCCAATTTAAATATAATGGTCACACGATAATCTTCCCTTAGGATATCTCGAGCATAGCAAAACTTTTGTCGAGTGCAGACTACAAGACCTTGAGGTTGTGATCATTTGCAGGACCACCATTGAAGGTGAGAATTAAAATTGTTATGTTAATAAACATCATGTCATGGATGCATTGAAATACAAAATTCAATATGAAAAATACTATAATGATGTTGAGATTGATGTTGAGGCTCTTAATATGTTACCTCATGTTGTCGTTGATGTGTCCAATTTCTTGCATACAATAGACCAAGTTTCAGATGAAGAGCTAATGCCATCAACTAGCTCAACAAATGCTAGACAAGAAGAAAATGACTCTTCAAACTTTTCATCATTTATTCCTTCCTTACCAAATGGTAGAAAAGAGCTACAAGCAATAAAACATGTCTTACAAATTGAAAAAAAAGAGCAACGTATCTTATCTTGTCCTAAAATTAGCTCTTCTCCTATTAATGAATACAACACTGAAGGTTTCTTTTCAATGGCCTTTCCAACATTATTTCCCACTGGAGCAGCACTTCCCCTTCAACTGAGAAATGTTAAAATTCACTTGCATGAATATGCCCTCCACCTAGTGAGATATTTTCACCACAGATTTGGAAAACATGTTAGGTTTAGATATTTTCTCTACAACTTGATTATGAGACATCGCAACCAACAAACTATCTCTGTTTTTGTTTGAGCGGATCTGGAGGACAGAATCCCCAAGTCGTTGATTGTTTTGCGACAACAGCTTCAAGTAGCTCCCAACCGCCAACTAGCTGAGTAGTTGATACGATTTGGCACATCATTGCATGAGACCTGCTCTTTCTGGAACTCTTGTCATGCCCAATTAACCACCATGATTGAACAACTTGGCATACCTACCCTTTTTTTCACTTTGAGCTATGCAGACACAAAATGGACTGATGTACAAAATGTTTTCTCTTATGCAACTCGTTTAGCAATGGAGCCTTAAAAAAAAATGCTAATGGATAGTGTTGTTTAGAATCCACATATAACATCTTTATAACTGCATCATAGATTCTCAATTTTCTATGAGGAGGTGATCGAAAATCTTTTGCATGCAAAAGATTATTGGTATAGATATGAATGGCAGCATCGTGGCTCTACACATGTGCATGGTTTTCTATGGCTTCTAGAAGCTCCTGACATGGAAACTCTTGATTGGTCTAATGACCATGATGTTATCATGGCAAGACACCTTTTTGATAGATATGTTTTAGCTTGGAATCCACGTTTCCTTGCACAAAGATTGCTTAGAATGTATCATTGCTCTAAAGAAAACTTGTTCTTGCTTACCACGAGTTAGATCCTAACCAATGATCCAATCATAGATTATGAAGAGTTGCAATCATAGATTATGAAGAGTTGCTAAACACAGTTCAAAGGCACACAAAATGCTCTGAATATACTTGTTTAAGAAGAAAAGGAGAGCAATTGCAATGTTAGTATAAAGCACCATGGCAACAACAGTTTTCCTCTACATTGACATTTGATGTTGAGTCTAACAAATCCTACAAACCAACAAGAAATGATGATCGCTTGAATATTCATAGCCTAGCTATGCTTGCAATTTGGCGTGCCAATGTTGACTTCCAGCTAGTTGTTTCTAGGCAAATTGTTTTGAATTATATTTCTAAATATGCAGCTAAATCTGAGAAAAAATAGAAAATTATCTAGATATGTTGAAAAGACTTGCAAATACAAATATAGTTGAGGATAGAGCACTGGTTGTATATCAAAAATTCATGATGAATATTCTTGTGGAACGTGACATCTCTACACAGGAGACATTCCATATGTTATAGAAATTGCCTAGATTCTTACTTCAAGCCAACAATACGTTCACTTGAATGTTGGAAAAAAGACATGCTTCCATATAAACAAAGATGATACTAATGAAGAGATGCCAACAAACTATATTCACTGCTATATGCAAAGGCCTCGAGAGTTAGGTGCTTTATCCCTAATTGACTTGGTCTACCTATATACACACTCGCAGAAGCACAAAAAGGCTAAATGGAAACCAAGGCACTAGCCTGCAGTTGTCCTTGTTTACTCATTATTCAAGACTACTCCTGTTGAAGATACAGAGATATTTGATACATTTTGTTGGACTGAACATATGTTATACAAACCTTTCTGGAACATACAAATAGATATAGGTCTTCTCAAACAAGAGATAATAGAAAATTGGAAACTTTTAAAAATAGCTAGTTATCATCCTCGACATGTTAATAGACTTCCAGTTACATCCACAATTGAAGAAGAGGGTGATAGTGATACTAATTATTTGAACTATTGACCTTCTATGGATGAATATGAATGGGAATTTTTCTCTCGTCTTGGTACTACTACTAACTTTAGTATAAATCAACTTCAACTATTAGGTAGGAAGGATTTTGATATGAACCATCCATGGAATGCAAACCATGTTCCTGAAGAACTCCATAATATTGCTTTGCAGTTCATCTCATCAGCCAAGGCACAACGTGAGCAAGCTATGGTTCAATTTTTGCCTGTAGATATGTCAGCCCATCAACTTTCACGAAAACAACAATTGTCCCTTCAAATAATCCAAACCCATCACATGCAACCTTCACCTAAAGCCCCTCTTTGCATGATCATTCAAGGGATAATTGGCACTAGAAAATCCTTCTTGATAAATTGTATTCGACAAAAAAATAAACACCTCTTTTGCTAGACCCAATAGTTGCTTGCTGACATTGGCTCCTACAGCTGTTGTTGCATACACCATATGTGCCTCTACAATCCATACAACACTTTGGATTCCCATAAAGGATATGAATCCTTTGCAAGGGAAACAATTGACATTATTCCAAGAACAATTTAAGTATATTCAAAATACATTTTGATGGATGAAATGAGTTTTCTAGGCCCAAAGTTGCTACTGAAAATGGATAGTCGATTGTGCCAAGCATTCCCAAATAACTAGACAAAGCCATTTGGTGGTGTTTCTATGATTCTTATTGGTGATCTTTCCCAGTTTCCACCTGTCATGGATACGCCTATTTATGCTTCATGCTCATTGGTTATATCCCTATGGCACACTTTTACAGTCTCAATAACCCTAGACACTATCTTTTGCCAAAAAGGAGATAGCCCTTCGTAGCGAAAGTTTCAGGAAATCCTTCTCCGTATAAGAAATGATGAGGCTCTCCACTATGATTGAGAAGAGCTTATGAAACAAAAACATAAAATGCTCTCAGCCACAAAAAGAGAACAATTTGATGTTGCTACACATTTTTTTGCCACAAATGACTTGGTTGCATTCCACAACAAAAAAATGATCAAACAGTTAAATCTACCCATAGCCATTAGCCTTGCTTGAGTGGCATAGCAACAGGCGTCTGATCATGAAGATGATGACTAGCTTCTCCTAGAATTGCTACTTTGTGTTGGTGAACAGGTGATGCTAACAACAAATTTGTGGATTCAAGTTGGCCTAGTGAATGGATCCCTTGGTGTTGTTATAACTATTGTGTACAATCCATATTCTAAACTGCCAAACCCACCTAACTATGTTGTTGTCTACTTTCAAAATTACATTGGTCCACTATGGGTCCCAGAAAATTTAAGAGACATCCCCATCCCAACTATAAGTCAGTGGATTCAAACACAAATTCCACTCACTATGGCATGGGGAATCATAATACATAAAGCACGAGGCTTAACATTGGATAGAGCAACAATAAACATAGGAAGCAAAGAGAGACAGGGGTTGACTTTTAAAGATTTTCACGTGTAAAATCAATTGAATGACTCTGTATTGATCCACCTTTCTCATTTCAGGGATACTCTAGGCTTGGCACCAACAAATATACTGCTCGTCGTCACAGTGAAGAGACACGTCTGGAATAACTGCAGCCCTTGCTAAATGCTTCTGGTTGCACCCCGTAGGCTGACTTACAAAAAAGGCTCCAAGATAATTATTCTTGCATCTTCCTCAGCCTGTGTTCCATCGCCTTCTCAAGCATTTCCTAAGTTGAATCTTAAAAAACATACCAAGTAATAATTTGTGCAAAATGGGTACAATGCCAAAGATGCACAAATATACTACACACAAATAACTAGAGGGTGCAACTTGTATAGGCCAGTTCCATGTTTTGATGATTCTATTCTATTAATCTGCCAACTTCTTATTCTAAGATTTCGTTGTGCGATGCTTTTACTATATGGAATTCAAAACAATACACTCTTTTGTATATTCCATTTTCCCATCTTTGTTTAAGTGTTTTAAAATTCCATGATGTCAACTATTTATTGGCATACCTAGAATTATCTTCCAACTGATTTTAACATACAGTGGTGTAAACATACAGTTACAGTTCTTAGACATTGATACATATGTAGATACAAACAACTTCAGCTGTCAAAGATGCACGAAGATTGGAACCAACAATAACTAGAAGCCAAAAGTTCTATAAGTCAATAACGTCTTTAAAACATTCCAATATATTAAACTATATATGCACATGTTGCAAATGCATTCTAAAAAAAAAAGCCTCCCATTTGACTAATAAGTTTAAAACCCTACAACCATGTTGTGTTTTCTATTCTCATAGCCTATATACGTTGACTTCTCACATTTCTCCTCCATGCTTTCCTTCCACAAACTTTAATGTCTTGTTGTTACCTTTTCTATTACCTTTATTTGATTCAAATTGCTACAAATGTTTGTCTACAAAATTCCTTTTCTGTCGTTTCACTATTTCACTATTCCTATATATTACATTCATAAATATAGTCTTCTCTACATTAGTTTTCTTTTTTGTGATACATGATAAAATTCCATGCTATTTGTCATGGCTTTCTCGAGCATGTCCACAATGATCATGGAGTTTATTGGCTTCATGGTTTCCTAATCATGCCTTGCTCAACGGACACAAAATGGTAGGTGCTTGCTCATGTGACAGTTGATACATCCTGGCATTGTTGCAGAATGCCATGCAAATTAGTAAATCTAATATTCATTGTTCTAATATAAGGATGTTAATTGTTTTGGTTCCCTTGTGAAATGACAAACTATGGTGTTTGTTTCATAGTAGACTAGAGTCAAAGAAATTGCTATGCACCTCCCTTATGTGCTAGTTTGGAGAGCTCTGTAGCTGTCCTCCTCCGTAGCCTACAACATCTTTACTCCTATTCTTGCGGTAAGCCATTCTGCAATGTGTTTTCCCCATTCCATACTTATCTAATTTCAGACATGTATTTTGATATAACAATACGAAATGTTGCTTTGTAGTTGTATCATGTTGTGCTCAATGCAATGATAGATCAACAAGAAAAAATGCAACCTGTGTATTCAACAATTGGTCCTGAAAAGACGCCTAGAGCTATAAGTGTAAACAAGGTTTGGTTACATATTTATATTTTTCTTATTTATACATTCAATTTTTTCCTCCCTCCATGGCTAGATACCCTTTATATATTTGTTGTTTTATATAAACATTCATGCACAGATTTTTACATGTACTTGACTACAATAACTATAGTTGTTGTTTAGATTAGATTTTCCCATGATCCTATACTTTCCTTTTATGGAAACCCCAATGGAATTTTCAAACAAATAGTTGATCGGAAAATGCGAACTATTGCATCGATTGCTTCTTTTGTATTAACATGTTTCATGATATTTTGTTTCCCTTATCTCTTTGAAGCTCCCTGTATTTTGTATTAATATGTTTCATGTTATTCTCTTTCTCTTATGTCTTAAAACCCGCATTAAACATATTAATACAAGATAAGCAATTTGTGTAAGAGTTGAGCTGTGATTTCAATTTAATTTGAGTTATACTCTTTTGTAGTCAACCTAAGTGAATAGAGAAATTCTAAAAGAGCTATTAGAATAATACTTCACAGCCAGAAAACTACTCTTAATATACAATTGCTCCTATGTTAATGGTTATAACACCAAAAGTGCACAGAGATATCTACAAACAATAAATGAGCGGTGGGAAAAACACTATTCCTGGCCATATTTTTTGACAACAAGAAAATTTAACCATAATTTCTCCATCCATATAGAGAGATAATCTCTTTCAGCTCTCCAAAATGTGTAAAACATCAAAGATACAATCATATAACAAGGAATAATAAGCACAGAGCAAAAGACATGAATAGTAAATGATTCATTCTAACACCTCTTATACAATTTCTCTGCTTGTGTTCAATATTTGTTACCAAAGAACATAGCTTCAATCTTGTATTGATATATTCCATGATATTATTTTTTCCTTATCTTTTTGAACTGGAGAGCCATCCACAAAGCTTCATTCCACTTTTGGATAAATGATTAATTAATTTTTCATGTCTTATGTTCTCTACTTATCATTTTTTTCATAGCAGGCCACATCATTTTAACACTGATGTGTTGTGAAAATGTGCCAGAAAGTATATTGATTAAGTTGCATTGTTGAAAGAACCATTTTGTTGTTGGTTTCATAGCACACTATTTTATTGCTCATGTCTTTTGTTCTTTGGTTATTGTTCCTCATCTTCTCTAGTTGTATTGTCGAGAGATCCAAGTCGAAAAGAACATCATGAAACATATTGATACAAGACATATAACATGTTCTGACAATGGTAAAAAAACCATGACAAAGATTCCAGATTTTAAAACTTAATAACAAACCTTGTTACAAGAAACTTCAAACAAATGTGTGGAAAACAATATCATGACACTTATTGAAACTCAAATAGATGAGGGGAAAAGAATATCATCAACCATATTAACACAAGAGAACCAACAACAAATTACTTGACTGGGTTTTTTTTGTGCCAATGATGACCTTGGTAATTACATGGGTTGGTCATGTGGAGTTGGTGTCCTTGATACAAGGAACCTGAATGGTAAGTGTTTGCTCACACAAATGAATGTATGAATATATATATATATAGACAAATAGTGAAAGTATAAAAGCGTTATTAAAAAGAGATTTACTATGTAACAACCACCAAACTAATGTCATATATATACACATGTGTATACATGTGTGTGTGTGTGTATATATATATATGTATATATGTATATGTATATATGTATATGTATATATGTATATGTATATATGTATATGTATATATGTATATGTATATGTATATGTATATGTATAAGTATACATGTATATATGTATGCATATGTTTACATGTATATATGTGTGCATATGTATACATGTATATCTACATGTATATATACGTATATATGTATACTGGGTATTTTGCATAAATGATTAATTTATTGTTCATGCCTTTCGGTCTCTCCTTATTGTTCCTTTTGATAGCAGGTTGGAGGGTTTTAACACTCATGTGCTGCAAAATGTGTACGGAAGTATATTGATTAAATTGCATTGTCGAAAGACCCATTTCGAATAGTATTTTGTTAATGCTATGGGAACAATTATATCATAGCACAATATTTGCAAAATGTGTTTGGTGGATTTTAAGTGTTATTGTAATAGTTCTTGAATCTGTTCAACTTTATATCTTTAGCTGATACGGTGTTTGTTTGAAATTTCTATTTCTTAATAATAGAGCATTTAATCATGCAATATGTGGAAGATATTCATAATGCCAAAATGCCTATTGAGACAATGAAACTCAATAAACCTATTTTATTGCATATTTTGGAGCACATATTCATAATGCCAAAATAGCTAATCTAACAATGCAACTTAATTAAAAATATTTTCTTGCATATTCTGGTGTATACTTTCTCACACTACAACATTATATGTTATGTGCATCTTTCGAGTTATACACATTTTGTACATTTTGTACTTTTGTATCCTTCTAATTGATTTAAGTGGAAATCCTTACAAATAGGATGTTGTAGATCATCAATGGCTAGGTAATTTATTCTTTTGTTTGCATATATACATTTTCACATTCATTGAGTTGCTTCTTTGTACCCTGCTAACAAATAGAGTAATTGTATATGCTAAGTGTTTGCTCGCCCAAGGCTTAATGTATTTTGTGGTTGTTGTACTATGGCAGTGGATGAAGTAAATGTGGTTGGTTTAAGTTATTACAATATTGCATGTAGTAGTGTGGGAAAGTATATTTTGATTAAGTTGCATTGTCCAAACAGCCATTATATATATACATAAGTACATTAAACAACTTAATTCCAGAGAACAATAGTTTTCAATCTAGCATAAAACGGTTTGTAAATAGTCTACTATCAAACCAACTACCTTGCATAAACAGACCCAAGCAGTTCGTTCCACCGATCTTCAAGTAGGCCAGGCAAAAAAGGATATCATCAAACATACTGATACAAGGTTGAAGGTATGTTCTTTCCTAGAGTAGATATTGAATATATGTAGACAAACTGTATAAAAGGTGCTATGCAGAAATGCAACGTATGAATTAGACTATCTTTTTTCAAGTCAAGTTTATGATTCTTTTGCCACAAATAAATTAGTTTCCTATTTTGGTTCTTGGTTATTAAATATGTTAACATGATTCACATGTGCATATCTTCATATACATCCTACTCATGCAATGCAAATATAAAAACTTGCAAGATAAAATTTATAATGATATATATGTTTGTTAAATCTATATGATTTCTTTTATACTATTGCATAGATATAATACACATCCAACAAACTTACTATACTCTAAATTGCCTATTTCAAATTGTTTGATGCTCCAACAACTCAATCCAATGCTCCTTGTGGTTGTCAAACATCACCAACAGTACACGTAAGTGTGAAAATTCTACATTATCAATAAATAGATTCAGTGACCCACTTGTAAATATTATTCGTCATTTCTACTTTCTGGTTGTGTTTATTGATTTCAGCTATATATTTACTATTTTTTTATGCTTCCTTCCTCATCTTGTTTCCCTGTCCATTGACATACCTCTCTCTTCTATTTACAGGTGCTAGGATAAAACATACATGACCAAAAAATGGAACTCCACAAAATTTCGAGTGGACGTTTCATATTGCTTTTGCTTGAAGGTTTGGCTAGGGTCCCCGAGGCTCCATGATGCCAATATGGTAGGGTGGATAATGAGCATGGGTTTTCTGTTTTGGCTTTTCATTCCATATATCTTTTCTCACATGGATGCATGTATAGAAAACATGGTTTGTAACAACATGTTTCTTATGTAGTACCAAGTGGTAGCAACGAACTAGAGACTTTTATCGTCTCGCCCTAGAACAACACCCGTCTGTTATTTATCTATTTTGACTCTCCAAATGCACTATGAAATCATTCATTAGAAAGTCGATTTTTTATTCTAAATTGCATTGTAATTCACTACTTTCTAACCTTTTAGAATTGTCTCGCCAAAAAACACATGCATACTAAAACTTTAATTTCCAAAACTATGGAGAAATATTTATTATAAAAAGTATTCAATATTGAACGAATTTCTTTGATGGAATAAATGTATATTTTTTTTATCCAATTTAAATAATTACACGCATGGGTGATGACCCTTACAAAAAACTTCCATTTACTTCAAAATTAAATAATTAATTGATTGAATAAGCTATACAAAAAGCAACAATATACATGTGCATCTGTTGCTAGTAAATATAAAACTGAAATATTGTTGCTAGAAGAAACAATTATTTTAAATTTTATATGTAATTTAATTTTTTAGTTCCCACTTTTAAACAAATTTAAAAATTGATTTCCTATATTCCTAACAATATTAAATAAAATTAATAGAAAAAGTTATTCATAATTACTTGATTCATACATTCTAACTGATGTGTTTCATTCGCCATGACCTTTCCATGAAAAAATTAAGCTTCCGCCCTCCTCATGGCCAAGATAGCCTATTGTGGAAGACCCCTATCGCCTGATTGTTGCATGCCTGTGCATGCGACTACTAGTATTAATTAATATAAGAATTTTAATATCTAGATTGAATTAATAATACAATATAGTAATTAAATAGAATTATAGTATTTAATTCTATATTTAATTAGCAAGTGTTATGATATATTTAGAGACCATATTTTTATGATATTATAAAGTTAGACATTGTTAAATGATATATTAGCATTAAAAATTTGTTGTAATTTATTTTGGTTGAGATTTATATTTGTAGTTTTAAATTTGATGTTTGTAAAATTAAATTAATATGTGAAATTAAATCTATTTTTTGTGAATCTAATTTGATTAAAATTTATGATTAGAATATGACTATTTTACCTTGTTGTACCAATGTTTAAAGTGAGATGGTGTTGAAATGTTATTTGAAAACTTGATGCAAGCCCTAGGAGGTGGCCCAATTGAATATATAATCAACCAAGATAGCCTTGAACAAATATTTAGTCCTACTTCTTAAAATAGTTAACAAAGAAAAGGGAAACCTGTCCATAACTCCATTATTCACACAAAAAAAAATTAATTAGCTTTTAATTTATAAGAATTAAATTAACATAAGATACTTTTAAAATGAACACATTCACAAACACCATTGTTGTACCCTTAGAATGAGGGAAAACTGTTTAAATATGTTCACAAAAAGAGACAAAATAGAGCAAATTTGAATAACAATAAATTTTTTCCACATATCCTTTAACTTAAGAATGTCATTTTCAATCTATTTTATAGCTTTTAATTTCTAGAAAGAAAAACCAAAAACATGACAAGAGCAAGTTTTAGCTCCTTGTTTTTCAACTCTCCTTGATTTGACTTTAATCTTTATGTTGTTTTATCTTTCAATGTGCTCTCTTCTATTCTCTCCCCCTTGAATATAGTTGGTATTTCTTTTTTTCTAATCTTCCACATGACTCCATTTTTTTTCGTTCTTTACATATAGAAAATGCATTAAAAAGATAAATGTACTTTATATATTCTTATAAAGGTTAAGAAATTCCCTAAGGAACAACCAAAAAAAATAAAATAAAGACTAAATCAATGCATTATTAAAATTTATTCAGGGTTTTTAATGAAGATTTTCTATTTATTGAAGATGTTCTTGTGTCAATTTTTTGTCAAATGAGAATTTTTTCTCTTATTTAATAAAAATCCTAAAAGGAATACCTTTGAATTACTTAATGATGGATTTAAAGATTATAAACACATCACACAATAATATTTCACACAATAAACTTGTTTCTTTATCATTACATATTTGTCTATTTATACAACTTTGTATAAAATTGAATTATCCTAATTGAACATAACTGTTTGCTAACAAAAAATAATTGATAACAATGTTTATTATCCTACATACTCCCCCATGATAAAAATTGGAGAAAAATGGTCATTATTCCATATTTTCTCCCCCATAATGAACATTTTGAAGAGAAAAAATGATCTAAAAGACATGTTGCAGTAATCTAGCCATCTCCAAGAATTAATGCATTCACTTTACAATCTCAATCATGGGACCTATCACACAATCCAACCATAAACCTACAACTTTCTTGGTGTCTTGCAAGACAATATCTGTCACTCTTGGAAAACTGTCAAACATTGTGTGATTACTCTCATCTTTGAAAAATGAATATTGATTTGTGTACAACCTTTTCAACATATCTATATAATATTTTCCCAACCTAATCCAATACTCCATCCACAATCCATCTGTATGCATTATGTTATATACGTATTTTTCTCCTCAGTGGAAGGAAAAACATAGAGAACCATTTAGCCCAAGGGAATGCAAAATTTATTAGAATGGGTAATGATCTCAATTTCTCATCTTTCATTTTCTCTTTGGTGATGTTTTTCCCAAAAATTTACTGAATTGTTAATGTGTGATGTAGGCTTGGAGACTTTACAAAGGGGGAAATATTTTGAGAATAGTAGATTCAACAATATCAGAAAGATGCTTTGAGGAGCAAGCATTTAGATGCATTCATGTTAGGATTCTATGTGTTCATGTTGATGCAACACTTAGTCCACCCATTTATAATGTTATTATGATGATCTCTACCAATTCAATAATGTTGTACCAGACCCAAAAAATCCTACTTTTGTAAGTAGTAGCGAGAGCCATGCTTTAAAATTAAGATCAAATTCAAACTCAGGGGTTGAGGAAGTTGAGAAGGGAACAAAATTGCAAACATTTGAGACTTCATTTGCACCAAGTATTCCTTCAGTAAATGAAACCTTGCTCAGTGAAACAAATCCAAGGTGAGTTTGGAAAAACTGGGATGGGGGATTCTATAAAACCCTGCCTTTGTTCGTACTCTTCTAAGTAGTCAATGCCCATCTATTACTCCCTCTATTTATCTATGCTCAAATAATCTAACTGTGTAAGGTGTAAATTCATTACAAGGGGTTTTGGATAGTTGTACACCATTGCATACAAGATTTATTTAAGCCAATTTAATATGTTCCAAAGAATTTCATAAAGTTTAGTAGGACTAGCTTATCTACAATTTATTATAATTTTTACAAGCCTAACATAGGTTGAAAGTGGATTTCCAAGTGAGTGTGTGGCTACTAGGTATAAATTTTGGTTGTATTGGTTCTAAGGAAAATAAAGTGTATTTTATAATATAGATATTTTTATTATATTGAGAAAATATAAGATACATAGAATAAAATGTAGTTATAAAATTTAGAGAAGTTGATCAAGTCATAATGGTAAAAAAAATAGCCACCAGTAATAGCTAACTTACAAAACAACAATAGACATATCATCAATAATTACATAAACAATAATAGACTTAGTAGTAATTACATAAACAACAATAGGCTTAGTATCAATGATTAAGTATGTTACATTCCAGCTATAGCAAATTGGAATAGAAAATTTTATAATGAAAAGAAAAATCCAAAATGGGACCTTAGAGCAACAACATATATAGTCAAATTGTAGCAACAAAATCAAAACTAAGACCTTAGATTTTGTACAGTATGAAGACGCTTTTTACTTAACAGTTGATTCACTTGAAGCTTGATTTGTTGAATCTAGACCTTTAACTTGGGGTTCTCAAATTTCAACTACAGTTACAAGAACAAAGAAGCAAGACAATAAAAAGTATCAGAGTAAAGCTTTAAAACTATAGTTTCTTGGTGACAAATATGAATATTGAAAATTTCTTTACATTTGGTTCTCCATAAATGTAACAAGATTACCTATCTAACACTAGTAGCAATAACATTATTACGGAGCTTTGTCCCAGGAAGAGCCTCTTTTCATCTTAATTTATGATAAAAAATAGTAGGAAAGTCATTAAAAATATAGAATTCCATTACTTTAAATAACAAGTTGGCATCCCAAAAAAGTGTGCCTTATATCTTCATTTTTTAAACAAAAGGGACATTTAATCAGTTGTAACCTGATACATTTTAACCTGCCACCAATGGGAAACTTGTAGTGAAGTAATTTCCAAGAAAGTAATTGAGCATTTGAAGTAGCTATTGATTTCCAATTTGACTAGAAAGTTTTGTCCATATTTTTGTACTAAATCTGCAATGCACTTAATATTTAAGTGAGGATTCAAAGGCAAGATAGGAAGCAACTACAAATATAACTTTTTTAAAGGAAACCTTAGGAAATGATAAGCTCCCAACCATAGCTAGTCTTTGAAGAAACTAAAATGGATAAGAATTCATAATTTTATAGACAATTCAATGGAACCAAGGAACACAAAAAAATCAAGAAAGGTCTAAATTTATTGCTCAAATTAAATTGCACTTTGACGGTGTTCCACGGCAGCCAACTCAAAGTAGAAAAAACCCAAAGATCACCAACGTTATGAAATCCTTTTTTGAATAGAAAATATGACTATTTTGGAAAGCTTAAAGCTAGAGTCTTCTTATGATAACAAGTGAGTTTGTTCCACCAAATGGAAGAAGTGGAGAAGCTAAACCCATGTTGAAGAGGCATCTCTCCATTGTGAAAGATGACAAATACATTACCAAGCCTTCCAAATAGATTGAAGGGATGGAGAAGCATTAATTGAAAAAAAAGGTGCATGAAGAATTTTATCAAGTCATCTCACCGATTGCCATTTACCTTTAATTGAAGCTAAGTTAATTTTGTTCCTTATAAGAATCTTCCAAGGTTCCTCACCTTTGAAAACTCTTATAATCCATTGAGTACCCAAATAGATACCTTGATTTTTTGGATCAATTAACCCTAAACCACTTTTACATTTAAGTTGAATGTAATGACTCCATGATGTGGATATAAATCCCATGTTGCTATCTCATTTAGTCAATAAAAATTGTTGAATAAGCTTAATTAAGTCTCCATAACCTTTGTTAGAAGATATCCAACTAGGCGAATAATAAACACATGTGTGGCAAGGAAGATTTTATTGGCAACCTAGATTTTACTAGTCAAGGAAATAAACTTATTTGCCCAATTGAAAAGATTATTTTTGAGTCTGTTAAGATACCAACTCCATGTATCAAAGAGGAAAACCCCAAAACCAAAATATATCCTAAGATACTTGATGATTTCTTTGTGTTTAATGTGCTTCAATTTTTGAGGGATTCAAGGAGGAGTAGGTCCTTCCTGAACCATCAATAATTTAATTTTATAATGAGCAAGTTTAGAATCTGAAACAATCTAGAATAGTTCCAAAATTTCCAACACATTAGAATTATTGTTTTCAAAATTTTTTAAAAATAATAAACTATTATCAGCATGATGTGAGTTGATAACATCAACATCTTTTGGAATAGATATTCTAGCAATGAGCTTCATTTTATTAGCACTCTAAAGCATATAGACCAATGCATCAACTATGAGGACATATAAATATGGAGCAAGAGGACATCCTTGCAGAATAGATCTTTCTAGGTGAAAGGAGTCTGTCATCATATTATTGAGAATAATCCAAGCATTATCATCTTGAAACAACATTTGAATATGTTCTCAAAATTTAGGTCCAAACCCCAGCCATTATAACATATAAAGGATAAAGTTACACTGAATTCTATCATAAGCCTTATTGAAGTCAAGTTTAATTAAAATCACATTTTGATCTATTTGTTGGGCTTAATTATATGTTTCCCAAGTTAGAATAAGATTGTCAAGAATAAATATGCCAACAATAATACATGTTTTTTCAGCTCTAACAATTTCTTGCACCACAAGTTTAATCTTGATAGACAAGGCCTTTGCAATGATTTTATATGATGTGTTAAGCAAAGTGATAGGATGCCAACCAGAAATAGTATCCTCTTTTTTCCTTTGGGAAGAATTTTGATTATGCCTCCATTAATAATCAGACCTAAAGATCCTTTCGTAAAGGCTTCCAAATATAAGAAATAAAAATCATCCTTAATGAGATGCCACATAGCCTAATAGAATTCCATAGGAAGCCCATCACTACCAGAACTTTTATAAGGAGCCATAGAGAAAAGAGTGTTTTCTAATCCTTCTAAGGAAAGTCTTTTATCAAGGTAGTGGTTGTACTATAAATCAATTCAAGTAGGAATATGATCCTTGATAATGTCCTCAAGTGCTTGTTGAATATCCTCTCATTTATCATATTTGAAGAGATTTTCATAGAATTATTTAAATAGATTGCCTATTTTAGAAGGATTAGAGTGTAGAACATCATAATTGTCCCTTATAGCACTGATTCTTTCTTTTTTGTGTTTATAGCTAAGATAATTAAAATAATATTTAGTGCCCTTGTTTCCTTATTTTATTCAATGTAACCTAGATTTGACTTTAGCCCATTGTCCTTTATAATTATCAATTTTAACACAATTGGGCTTTGGTAGCAGCAATGGAGGTTTGGAGTTTAATATTGCTAGGATCAACATTAAGAAGTTTCACATCATGAGCAAGTTTTCCTTGGAGAGGTTTCTCCTTACATTTATGCTACCTTACCATTTGTTTGCCAAAAGAACAAATGAAATTTGTGCATTGAGTAATGGTAGTACACCACCAATCAATCCAAGAACCTCCTTTATCTAGTCTTGGTAGAGACTTCCAAATCTCCTTAAGGGTGGCCAAACACGAAGGATTCTTTAGATAAGAAACATTTTGTTTAAAAGGGAAAAAAAATCAATGTTTAGATGTTGAGATAAACATATGTTGTAGACAATGGGATAATGATCTGAAAGATTAGTAGAGTATTCTGACTGGACACGCTAACCTAAGGAATCATGGATCAATTACAAAGTGGGGGCAACATAAAATCTATCCAACCTACTCAATTTTCTATCAGCTTGGGCATTCTACATTTGGACTAGGTAAATGAATTTGTAGAATGGCTATCAAATCTATCATGAATTAGGTCGACCAAACCTAAGGAGTTTCAATCATATGTGATCTTGGAAGTGTTCAACCATGTTGAATTCACCACCAAGAATCCAATCTGCATTGGGTAAGTTATTGACCATCCAATCCCAAAGTTGAACACATTCTTTAGTAACGTTGGAGGCATAAATAGAGAAAAAGCCTATAAGTTGTCCATTGATAATGGCAAGGATCCAAACACAACAATGAGAGGGGTCCTCCCCCTTATCAATGAAAAAATTTGATACCCAAGATGAAAACCCAATGATAGCTCCATCTTTTCAATTTGGATGAGAAGTGTGCAAGAAGGTAGCATCCCTCCAAATATTTCTTAAGAATTCCTCAAGTCTTATGTGACTGAATTTAACTTCTTAGAGGAATAACACATCATTTTTTCACATCATCACAACCTCTTTACTTTATACTTATGATGAGGGAGTGAAATCCCTCTAACATTCCATGAGAGGAGCCTAAAATTCATGAGGAAGAGAAGTAGAATCATCCTCCTAAGTCAAAACACTAAAGCTATTATCAAGGGTAAGGTCATGTTCTTTAATCTCATGATTTTTGGTAGTGAAAGAAGGGGATTTAGATCTATGACGAGGAAGAGAAGAAGGGGTATAAGGGTCACATGAGCGTGGTTGAGAAGAAGAAGAATGATGAGGAGAATTGGACTCATGAGAAACCAACTTAGGAGAGGAAGGAGGTGTAGAGGAAGGAAGTTCATGAAGTGAAGGGTGGGAGATAGGATGAGGAGATGGGGTAGGTGGCTCTTTCCTTTTCCTAACCAAACTCCACCCATCAGACATAACCACGTCTTTAAAAGAAGAAGAAGGTTTAACAAACACATCTACAGGGGTGGAGAGGATGGCAAAGGAAACAAGCAAATTGTTAACCGGTGAAGGGTGAAGGGATTGAGATTGACTATGGTCACTAGGCTGAGAAGACAAGGGTGGTTGAACTATTTTTTTTTTTTGATAGGGCAATCACGAATCAAGTGGAGTTCTTTTCGATAGTAAAAAATGCATTTGGCTTATTCAAATAGACTATAGGTTGATCTAGTTTAAAGCCTAGGCCAATCAATTTAATGTTCTCATACATGGGTTTATTCAAATCAACTTCTACACAGACTCTTGGATGAACCCTTAAATTAGAGATAATATCACACCTATAATATTCAAAAACATATTAAATGTAGATTTGATCTGAAGTGTATTAACACTTCTATGATACTCTCTAAAACCAATAGATGCAAACTACCATCAGGCCTATATGTGAGGAAATCTGGTCTAATTTGGTTAATGCTTGGAATTTAAATTAAAATTGAAAATGCCAGTTGATTTATCCCGATTCATTATGCTAAGGGGAAAAAATAATTAAAATCTATGTTTCTATTTTATTTCTAAAGCTTATCCTCTAAAAATTATTCTTTTTTCTAATTGAATTTTCAAACAATAGCATTTCCCAAAATTGAGGTCTTTCCCATCTGTCTAAAGACTTCTCATCGTGCAAGGAAAATTCTGAGATGATGTCATTGCATATGTGTTCAATGCTACTATGATTCATTATTAAATAAATTTATAAAACATTTTTCCAGTAGTGTGAAGATGTTTTCTTCGAAGGGTTTACTCAAACTTATTTAGTGTGGTTGTGGCATCTTAAATGTGTATTTCCTATAAGTATCTAATAACTAATCCTCTTGGTTGTACCTGTAATAAAGAAACTTTACCCATAGGTTCATATTTTGAATCCTACACATAGATTAAACTCTATTTTGAGCAAACATATCATTCAATTTGTGTTTTCTTTATCATTGCAAGTTGAGTTGGATTCCTTTGTTTGGATTTTGTTCTATTTGATTAGTACAGTTTACTTATAAATGGATTCATATTTCTACTAGACTAAACTACTTAAGCTGTGAAATTGCCTAGATGAAAACAAAACTCTATTTTTCAGCAATTTTCACATTTGATGCACTCATTAGTTTCCTTCAACAATGAATAAATTGGCATTTTTCCCCTGGAGGCCTTTGAACCTCTAAATGCTACAAAAAAAATCTAAATTCCAAAAGTTATAGGCCTACAAGCAACATAGAAATATAGAGGAAAATATAAATTTTAAACAATAAAAGAAGTCATTTTATAAAAAGAAGATTTCAAATTTAACTAATCAAATGACATAGAAATTTATGATATTAAATCAATATGAAAAATTGTAATGATAAATACCTTCGTAAGCTTTGTTAAACAGCTGTGTCTGATTGATTGTATGTGTTTCTTTTTCAGTTGAAGAAAAAAAGCTCCAAATTTTAGAAATAAAATATCAGCTTATAAATATTTTACCAGAAAAATGAAAGCAAAACAATGGAAAGTATGATTTTAAAATATAAAGATTTATATCAACTATAAGACTGACTGTCAATTTCAGGCAATGCCTTTTAGTCCTCATGTAAAAATGGTAAAATACAGATCCCAAACATAATTTAGTAATAATGCAGAAATGTAGATATCAAAAAATACAAAAAACACACATTGGATTGACTGTACATTAAATTTTTTTAACTTAAGTTTTGAGAGCTTAGTGGATTTATACTTAAAGTTTGTTTAGCACGTCTGGTAGTCATCATTAGAGGAGATTGTCAAGAGAGTTTTGAAAAGATCACAATCAACTTGAGGTATAAATAAGGCAGTGAAGATCACTATAAAATAAATTTTTAGACCTGGAATAAAGAGGGACAATCGCCATATCACCAAAGACATAGTCATGATCAATAGCCTATTATGATTTAAAATACAACCCCTTCTACAAACTTCATGGACAGTTTTTTCTTGAGATGAGGATAGTTTCAAAAAGATTAAGGATAATGAAAGACAATTTCAAGACTAAATACATAAAGAAGGGACAATCATGACCCTATGGATATGATAAGAACCATAAAGATGCCAATAATTTTCCAATAAAGGATTGTCATGTATGCACTAACCATGATAAGGATCTAATAAAAACCTTTTGGAAAGTAAATTCATCATAAATCAAATGAAAATCATAGTAAAAACCAAATGAAATACAATTTGAAGACTATGCAATGACAAGTAAAAGGATTAACGGGAAATGGCATTGTAAATTTTCCGAGAAGAAATTGAAGTTGCTTAGTGCTCAAATTTTGAAATCCAAAGCAAAAGCTAATGCAGAGGTTTTGGCTTGGAAAGTTCTTCATCATAAGCTGCTTGCTAGGGACAAAATTAAATATTTAAAGACTCAAGCTGCCAAGTGCCCTTTTTGTCAGCACAATGAAAATCTGAAGCATATCTTTTGGGACTATTACAAGAAAAAAAATGGAACATTATTTTTGACCACCTTCCTACTATTTTTGATCATGCATTGAGATGGAGAGAAGATTTGTTTGGTATTAAATTTCATAATAATTTAATTGTTGATTCTATGAGACAATGTATTTTGTTACACCTATGGAAAAGTAGATGTTCAACTATGCTTTCCAATCACATTTTGCATCAGCAAACAGATATTCAAAAATTTTACTTTGACCTAATAGTTCAATTTATATTCTTAAGTTCTCAGCTCAGGAAGGGATGTAAAGGTGATGCATATTACAATCAACATCTAGAATTGATCAAATATTAGTTTTTTCAACACCATGAAGGGGAGTTCGTTTGTGCCAAATAGCTGCATATGTTTTTCAAGTTCAATATGTAATCATGTCCTTCATGCATTATATTTTGAATTATATGTATTGTTGGTTGTTTCAATTGTTTCTATTACTGTTGTTTGGTATAGTTATCTATATTTGTGAGTTGTATGCTTGCTATGTCTAGTGCTTTCTCACTCTTTATTTTGGCAGTCTGTCTTTAGGACTGCATTCTTTCTCCTATTGTATTTTTTTAGCTTTGTTCAATACAAAAAAAGAGCAAAAGGCAGTGAATGCAAACCAAGTCAAGGAATTTTTTTTTGAAAAAAGGACAGTGGCAAGGATGAACATGTTGTAGTCATAAAGGAAAAAGTGGAGAAAGAGCAAAAGGGAGTATACAATACAAGAATATGTTGGCAATATTACCAAAGCATGACCATACCTCAAAGTGCAATAAAGATGGGTAGTCACTGATGACAATGTCATCATCTTTTCTAGCGTTAGCCATGGTGGAATTTGCAACATTTCTGATTTTGGTAAGGCCATTTTCCTCAAAATCACACTCTCTGTGTTTTCTACAGTGTCCAAAATAATGGTGTCTCTAGCTTGACATGCCATAGATTTAATCCACAATATGGTTTTTTGCGTAGTAGAAAGAGTTGCATAAGGATTCCAAAGGATACACAGGCGCTAGGGTTTCATTCACTCTTCTCTTCATGGGTGCTACTCTCATAGTCCTCTCTGCTACTTTAGACCTTATTACCTTTTTTATTAGAGATATCTATCAGATAGTTTTTGTTATGTCATATGAGAATATGAGTTTACACTAATATTGTTATCTATTTTGTCAATATGATAGTTTTATCTCTTATATCACATTTTTAAGAGTTTGAATTTTGGTAGATGGTATAATCAAAGAATACATCATCACCTTCAACAATAGTGCTCAACCAATTGAATGGCAATCTTTTGATAAACCCATGTAATTTTTATGACATTTTATTAAAGAAATTAAATACTTCAAACTTTTAACATTATGCTTCTAATAAAAATAAAAGCTTTTCACTACAATTTTACTTAGGATAATTAATTAATATTAATTTAAGAATTTTAATATCTAAATTGAATTAATAATACAATATAATAATTAAATAAAATTATAGTATTTGATTCTATATTTAATTTGCAAGTGTTATGATGGATATAGAGATTAGTTTATTGTGATATTAGAAACTTAGACATTGTTAAATGATATATTAGCATTAAAATTTTGTTGTAATTTATTTTAGATTTATGTTTATAGTTTTAAATTTGATATTTCTAAAAATTAAATTAATATGTGAAATTAAATATATTCCTCGTGAATCTAATCTGACTAAAATCTAGTAATTAGAATATGACTATTTCACCTTGTTGTACCAATGTTTGAAGTTGGGTGATGCTGAAATAATATTTGAAAACTTGATGCAAGCCCTAGGAGGTGGCCAAATTGAATAGACAATCAACCAAGATAGCCTTGAACAAATATTTAGTCCTACATCTTAAAATAGTTAACAAAGAGAAGGGAAACCCAACCATAACTCCATTATTCACACAAGAAAAATTATTTAACTTAATTTCTAAGATTTAAATTAACATAAGATACTTTAAGAATGAACACATTCATAAACACCATTGTTGAATCCTTCAAATGAGGACAAATTGTTTAAATATGTTCACACAAAGAGATAAAATAGAACATTTGAATAATGCTAAGTTTCTATTCCACATATCCTTTTAACTTAAGAATCTAATTTTCAATCTATTTTATAGCTTTTAATTTCTAGAAAGAAAAAAAAAACATGACAAGAGCAAGTTTTAGCTCCTTGTTTTTCAACTCTCCTTGATTTGGCTTCATCTTTATGTTGCTATTTTGTCTTTTAATGTGGTCCCTTCTATTCTCTCCCCCTTGAATATGGTTGGTATTTTTTTCTAATATTCCACATGACTCCATTTTTTTCCTTCTTTATGTATAGCAAATGCAATAAAAAGATAAATGTACTTTAGAATATTTTTATAACGGTTAAGAAAGTCTCCAAGGAACAACAAACAAATAAATTAAAAGACTAAATAAACGTATTATTAAAATTTATTAAGTTTTTAATGAAGACTTGTTATTTATTGAAGATGTTCTTGTATCAATTTTTTTGTCAAATAAAAATTTGTTCTATTTAATTGAACTCCTAAAAGGAATACCTTTGAATTACCTAAAAATACATCAATTATTGATAAATAAAATACTTGTAAAGAATATAAATATTAAAAAAAAATTGTTAGACAAGGTCCAAAATTCTTTACTTAGAAAATGAAGTGCCCTAGAAAAAAACCTTGAATATTGAGTCTTTTTGATAGATAAAATGGCATGCATTAAATGGTTAGCCAATAAAAATCAATTGAACAAAGCTTGAATTCTAAAATAAATTGGCTTACATTAAATGACTTAACAATAAGAAATGTTGTAGAAAGAACACCGAATATTCAATTTTCTTGATAAATAAATTAATTTATATTAAATCAATCGCCAACAAAAATCAAATGATCGTCAATAAAAATCAATTTATCAAAACTTATGCAACTTTGTATTTACTATTGTTGTTACACCTATATTTTGTAACAGTTTTTTCAGCTTCTTCCAATAAAAAAATCATAAAATTATAAAATAGAATAATTGTAAAGAACGTAAATATATCTAAAATATTGGACAAGGTTTGAAAATCTTGACTAGAAAATAAAATAGCATAGAAAAAAGTCTTGATAAGGAATCTTCTTGATAGAAGAATTAACAAACATTCAATGACTCACCAATAAAAATTAATTCAAAAACCGGGACTGTCGTAAAGAGTATAGTTTAGTGCAAGCAAGCTCATTTCTACTTGATTGGAACTTTCCTGGAAAAATTGAAATCTGATACGTAGGATTAGGATAGTCTGGCAACCATTTGACTGTGATTGTCATTGTCCCGGTTGGCAAGGGGTGATATTTATGCGTTCACACGGAAAAAAAGAAATGAAACACTTTTTACCTAAACTGTTTTAATTTTCACATTAGTGTTGCCAATGGGCTGGTACTTTATAGAAGAGTTTTCCTTTGTTTCACGTTGAATATGTTTCCGTTGGCTCATATAAGTGGCGGGCTTCGAAACATATAAGTAAATATTACTTGATTGTGAGAAGTTAAAACAAAATATAATAAATTAATTAATTGATATTATATTAGTAGTAGTAATTAATGGTGATATTAGTTCGCACGGGTAGCAGAGTTGGCTTGGGCAGTGAGTTTGCTTCCCACTGGTCTCAGGTTCGACTCTCTCCCGGGTTTAAGAGGTGGGACTTCTTGTGGGCGGGGGATCTCACCCGTAGGGGGCTAGTCTCGCCCTAGCTCACCCCAGGGACCCAAGGTATGGGCTGCTGAGCCATTGGGCTAGGTCGCAGGGACACCCTTGTTGTAAAGAAAAAAAAATTAATGGTGATATTAAATGGTTGATAAGTATTAATATTTATGTTGATACGTTTTTAGAGGAAGACAAGTTTTGTATAGTTGTAGGTTGTAATTGACATTCTCTATGCTACTGAAGGTAGATGATGATCATAAGATCCATCTAGGTCGTTCATGTTAAATTGATGAATATGACCTCAAAATGTAGCTCTAGAGCTTTAGATCACATAATATTTTTTCCCATGTGCGAGGTGGAGTACCCATGTAAAAGTTGCTAGAGATTGGCAGGAGAGAATGGGTGGATAGTGAGAGAATTCATCTTATCCAATCAATTGCTAAGATAGAGCTTATTCAATCATCTGCTAACATAGAGATGATGATAATATAAGATTTCTTGCATGTTTGGTATCAATCATGTTTATTATAGTTGGTCTAGGTAGCTTAACTCTATTGTTAACCTTGTGTGTTAAGGTTGCATTTGGTTGCTTATTGACATTTACATTGTGGAAAGGAGGTAGGGTTTGTTATGGATGTCAAGTGGGATGTTGTCAAGGTGTTGGAAGTACTGCCACTTGAGTTGTTGGGTGTGTCAAGGGAGGTGTTGGAGTATGTGTAAATGGTAAGGATACATGTTATTAACACTCTCAAACAAGATGAAGAGGAATTGAGTTTGATATATGAGTTGGAGGATGTTGTGCTCAAGCTAGAGATCAAGGACAAGGACATGCCAATAAATGTGGAGAGGTTAAGAGGCATGTTCTTTAGCCTTGGTCTCGATAACCTTTCTAAATGCAAAAGCGAGATCAAAAAACTAGAGGATCAAGTTGCTTTGTAGATTGACATTGATATTTATCTTTATACCATAGACATATTATGAAACTTGAAATGAAATATATTAATTATAAGTACTAGTACTAGGTACAAATCTATCTTTTAATTAATTGTCAATGTCATTTCCATCAAATATAGATTATTAATAGAGTAGAAATTTGAGCCATGAATTAATGTTTAAATAAGATGTTTGCATATAGTAATGTAAAACAAGTATTTGTCATAAGGGGCATAGTATGAAATTATAATTATGTAAATTTTACAATCGAACCAAGAAACAATGATATCATTAGTTTTTAAAGTAATAAATTAGAACTAAAGAAAAAAAATCTAAAATAAGAAATAAAATTATATTTTCATTCAATATACATTAATAAAATATAAAATAAATAACAAATACTAAAATTTTAAATATTACTAATATTTAAAAACATTATAAAAATGCTTTAAAATATAATTATATTATGATATTGCTATCAGGATTCAACCGTGTAGTTTCGAGTCAAACTCATTGACCCATGTTTCATGAGTAGTGGTTCAACAAGAACCCATCTCTCATGATATCAAATGGTCCACTTAGCACTCATGTAGACCATTTGATATCATGAGAGATGGGTTCTTGTTGAACCACTACTCATGAAACATGGGTCAATGAGTTTGACTCGAAACTACATGGTTGAATCCTGATAGGAATATCATAATTTGACTCGCTGTGGAAAAATACCTCCTACTTATCAATATAATTATATGATTGGTCTATTGACTTCAATTTTGAGGTGTAAAAATTCCGACAGTAAATTTCAAAATTGGAACCAAACGCACATTCAGCGTCCCGTACACGAGTTATTTGAGCTTCCGTATCCGGCCACAATTAATCTGATCCCCTGTAACGAATTTCAATCTTGAAGGCCAATTTCACATTTGCGACCACTTGTTGGGTTGGGCGCATCTTGTCATCAAAAAATAAGCAACGTTTGCGTGTGGGAATGGTATATGTATCCTTTATGTTAAACAAGTTTGAACTTGAACGACGTTAAATGCAAGAGTTTAATCGCGGAACGCCAGTTTAGTCACAAAAATCATGTATAAAACTTTCTGACTGATATAGGTGCAGTACTTGTTTTGACAGCTATAAAGTTCAGGAATGTTAAAGTTACGCAGGAACATGTACGGGGAAATTTATAACTACCTACGGCTGTCACTTCCCCTTATCTTTAGGCGTTCAGCGTCTCGGGACTTTTGGTCAAGTGAATGAAAACCTCGGGCGCCTCAGAAAATCGACCCTAGGTCAAGAAAACTTTATGATCTTCCCTGTTTTGTAATGTTGCCGCGTTTGAGGTCTTGCGGATCAAAATCCAATGTAAATTTAGGAGCCCTCCCAGTTAACAATAAGGAAGAAAATGAGACGTGATTCCGTTCTTCTTTTGCTGTCTCTGTTGAGTTCTTCTTGGGTTATATGTGACTGCCGATGGTCTAACTGCAACAATAAAACAACTTATCCTTATGGCGGTACATATTCCAGAAACCTGAACCGAGTTATCAACGATATGTTTCTGAATACATCTGATATTCCAGAGTTTACTACCTCTTCATATGGTCAAACTCCCAATACCGTCTATGCCCTTTTACAGTGTTTCGGGAATATATCAGCAGAAAAGTGTTCCGACTGTTCGAAGAATGCAAATAAAACCGTTAGTGAACAGTGCGGCAATGATATAGGTGGGCGAGCATGGACGGATGACTGTTTCTTTCGTTATGATAACTTCGATTTCTTTTTGGATCTAGATATCGGTGTGATTTCCTTTCCGAATGAAAGTCATATCACTAGCAATTCAGAGGCTTATGAGGCCAGTGACTAGTCTTCTGAAGAGTTTGTCTGAGAAAGCATACGAGCCTGCAAATAAGGGTTTCGCTATTGGATCTGCTAGCTACACCAGCTCCGGAGAAGTGTACGGTTTAGTCCAGTGTTGGAGAAGTATAGAAAGAGATGATTGCAAAAAGTGCTTGTTGTATGCGAGGCAAGAAGCACAACGTTGTTGTTCAATTGAAAAAGGAGCTCAGGTTCTGTCCACAAGCTGCAAGATAAGGTATGAGATATACCCCTTTTTTGGCTCTGCAGAGTCGATATTAACTGAAGAATCAAAGAATCCACCCACTTCTTCACCTCCCGCATCTACCAGAGAAGCCCATAGTTCTGGTAACTTATTTAATGAACTTCTCAGACGATATCAAAGATTATGCAGGTGTCATTTGTTTTATGTTATACTCCTGAATATGTTTGGTAGATTTTCATGGCGGTAGATAGTGCCAGGGATCTCGAGTGCCACAGTTCCGATGATTAACAATGAAGGGTCTACTCTGCAGGAAAGTCCTCAATAACATTACCCATAATATTGGGGCTCGTGGGAGGCTTGATTCTCTTATTCGTTATTTGTCTGGTTGCAATGAGAAAAAGAGTGGCATCTGCCATTTCTGGGAGGCCAATAACTCTAGTTACCCACTACGAAGGTGCTCCTTCAAATTTATATCTTTGTTATTTAAATTTCTCTTTTTCTGGTTAAAATGCAACATCTAATCCTCTATGCTTAACCACTTGTCTACAGAGAGGCAGAGGCATTCCGCTGAAACCAGATTAATTATAGAGGAGAAACATTTTGTGTTCAGCTTAGAAGAACTTGCAGAATCGACACAAAATTTTGATGAGAGTAAAAAGCTTGGAGTGGGAGGGTTTGGTGTCGTCTACAAGGTGGGCTTGTAGTCCAACCCTTCCAACAAGAGTCCTCTTAAAGAAGCATATGCAGCTCTAATTCTGCTGTGATGATGCAGCTCTAAATCTGTTGTGATGTTTCAGGGAGCAACTACAGACGGAAAGGAAATAGCAGTGAAAAAACTGTCTGCAAGATCTACGCAAGGAACGAGAGAATTTATGAATGAAGTAAAGCTGCTGGCCAATGTTCAGCACAGAAATCTTGTGAAGCTGTTAGGATGTTGCGCTAAGGGAGATGAAAGGTTGCTTGTTTATGAATACTTTCCCAACAAGAGCTTGGACACTTTTCTTTTTGGTAAGTTTTAAGGCAAGCATTAATTATAAAGCTGTAAAGATTTTTGCTTTAAGAAAATAAGATATAACAAAAACTAAAAGAATTGGGATTACAGATCCAGTAAAGCGCAGAGAGTTAAGTTGGGAAAAGCGTTATAAGATTATAACTGGAATCGCCCGTGGCCTTCTCTATCTTCACGAGGATTCACAGCTGAAAATTATTCACAGAGATATTAAAGCAAACAACATTTTACTTGATGAGAAACTGAATGCCAAAATAGCTGACTTTGGTCTGGCTAGATTGTTTGCTGCAGATGAAACGCATGTCAATACAAAAGTTGCAGGCACATAGTAAGGACCCTCACTATCATGATGCTGTGCAGAGTACTTATAGATTTATATCAGTGATGGCTAAGGATTTGTAGGGTTTGTTTGGTGATTTTGTAAATTAATTTGTTGATATGGTGCAGTGGTTACATGGCTCCAGAGTATGCAATGCAAGGGCAGCTGTCAGTTAAAGCAGATGTTTACAGTTTCGGAGTGCTACTGCTAGAGATTGTGAGTGGAAGAAAAAATAGTGATGTCAGTATTCCGTACAAAATGGAAAACCTGTTAGAATGGGTAAGCAATTAAATATATTCATAAAATGCTTTTCAAAGCCAAAGAACCAAGATGCGGTGTATTGATGAGATATGTTATGCAGGCATGGAGAGTATACAGAGGAGAAGATGTTCCAAATATGATGGATTCAACGGTAGCAGAAACATGTCCAGAGGAAAAAGCGTTGAGATATATGCAGGTTGGGCTTTTGTGCGTACAAGCGGATGCGACACTTCGTCCAACTATGTCGAATGTTATTGTGATGATATCCAGCGGTTCGGTTACACTACCAAATCCCAAAAAGCCTGCATTCATAAACATGAGCAAAAGCTATGGCCCAAAATCAGGAGTGAAGTCATGGTCAGGGGTCGAGGGTTATGAAACGGGAACATCTGGGACGACGACGTCATCTGCATCAACTCTTCCGTCAGTAAATGATGCCTCCGTTACTCAAGTGAACCCTAGGTAGAGTTTTAAAATATCTGCAAGGCAGCCTATAATATGCGAGAGAACAATGTTGAAATGTCGGTTGTATGGTAACTGACCCGATCGTGAGTCGGACTGTTGGTTAATGAATGATATTTCCCGTACAGAGGCGTAAACCTTTTGTCTGTTGTTCGGAAAAGTAGAGCTCACCTGCTCGTGAGTTGGACTGTTGTGTTAATAAATAATATTTTCCGTACAGAAGCGTAAACCTTTTGTCGAAACGTAGAGGGCAAGCCAGCTCATTTTGTAACTATAATTTTCAGCGGAAAGAGCGGGGTAAAATGCTCTAAAGCGACCAACACTTGTTGGACAAATTAAAGATGTCATTGGTTTCGCGAGTTAAAAATAGTGTTTCAATGTAATATACTAGTATCAATGGATCAATTTATTGTTTGTTTTGGTTCACTTTCAAGTACATAGTTGTTTGTGTTTTTCAACATAATCTTAGTGCATTTTTGAATCAATGTTTGTGGACTTAAATTTATTAGAGGAGGTTTGATATAATTTGATCACCTCAATTTCCAATGTCTATTTGTTGTAAGGACATGTAGTTTTCACAAATATTTTTGGAGAATAGGTCAATTTTAAACCTTAGTAGACTAGCTTTATCGCTTTAAGTGGAATGATTGAGAACAACAAGCAAGAATACAATAGCCTAAGATGATGTGATGATGTAAATATTTTGACAATTTGATTTTGACTCTCTCATAAATACATTGATATTCTTGAGTAAGTTGTAGGTTGTCTTGGATGATTTTCAAATGAGTGAATGAATGTCCTTAAATACAACCACCAAACACAGAAATCAACATAATATATGCTAAGTTGGGTCACAATATCTAGTGAAAAGGTTGGTGAAATACGAATATAATTTTATATTTAAAAATGGGGTTTGGATCTACACTTGTAGAAGTGACTTACGTCAATTTTACACTTGTAAATTTGATCCAAGGATATGGAAAATGAATTTAGGGATCATGAATGTAAAATTGGGGATCAATGATGGAAGAAGTCAATATATGGGACATCATTAGCTAATTTTGCATAATTATGACACTACATAAGGGGATTATTACACACAAGTTTGTAATCAAAATAAGACCAAATAGTAAGAAAAAAGAACATTGTATTTTCTTAAGACATTTTTCCCCCATTTCAATGTGCATACAAATTATTAAAAAAATCCATGTTGAAATAAAAATAATAATCAACACATTTAAAATGGTTTTCTTAATAGAACAATAGATCATCATTGGTATTCAACCCCAAATAGGCTACCAAAATTCATATTGGTTTTTTTTCTTTTTAATTATCTACTTAATAAATGAACTTGTACGAAGAATTAACTTGATTAAAGTATCATTTTGGTTTCATATGAATCTTGGACTTCTTGGTCACCCTTTGTAGTAGCAACACCTTATGGAGGGACATAGCCTTATTTGGTTGTTACAGTCTACTGGGCTTCTCAAACTATCAAAAGAGACCTCTTTGTGTGTTATTTATTCCCATGGAGCCAAGTGTTTCTTTGATTAAACTTATTCATTCTCGCATGTTTTGATCTTCACTTTAGTACATGCTTCTCAAAATATCCCTCAAGCATAGGAATTTACTTATTATTTTTTCTAAATAAATTTCTTAATATATATAGATTTGATTGCATAATTTTTCTATCAACATTATGAATCATTCTATGATCCAAATTATTTAAAAAGTTCACGCAATGAAACCTAGAAACATTTCAACCTATTATCATAGGCTGTGGGAATTTTATGTCTAACAAATAAAATTCTATTTTGGATTTCACACAAAGATGCATGTCTGGAACCTAATGGGTGCAAGAGTATATTAGGATATTCCTTTACTTGATTTCAAATATTATTTTAATAAGTATCCATTTAAAAAGATTATCACTCCTCATAGTTGTGGAGACATGTTGATAAAAAATCAACTAATCAATGATTAGGAACTACTCTGAAACCAATGGTATAACTAAGTGAAATTAATTCATACTTCATTGAGTCAATTTCACTCTCAAGCAAATACTTAGTTGAATTGCTTTCATTAGTAGTATTTATTAACATATTGATATTTTAAAAATTCATATAAAATACATCAAGAGATATCCTTCTTGAGGTACCTATTTTTGAATCAATTTGTCATATATAAGTGGAATAGGTATCTCAAGAAGGATATAGATCTTAGCGTATTTTATATAGATTTTTTAAAAGATAGATATACAAACTTAGCATATGAAGTTGCAACATGCAAGATGTTAATTTAGTCCTCAACATAATGTTAAGATAACTATTACTTACATATTTAGATAAGTAAAATTTAGAGTATGATTTAAGATTAGAATTAGGGTTATGATAGTATTAGGGTTAGGGTTAGAATTATTATTTAGGTTAGGATTAGAGTTTTTTTTATATTGAAGAAATGAAGATAACAAGGAAAATAATGCAATTAACAATTATAATATAAAACTATACACATCATAACAAAAATTAATGTTTTCACCAAGGAGAAGACAAGATCAATAAGCTATACTCATTAACATCAACAACAAATGCACTCTATCCCAAAATTAACAACAACAAGACCAAAAAAATGTTAACAAGCCCAATTTAAAACAACAATAATATCCAACACAATTTGGAACAATAGAAGATGAAAAACCATCATCAAAACAATAGGGTGATCCCACAATAGTGGTTTACAATTTTTGGCCAAATTGGACACTTTTTTTTTTATAACTAAATCTTCACATTCAAGCACCTATAGTAGCTAAACCATGAGGAATTTGAAGATGATGCAAATTAGAGTCTCGTCACATTTTGTCTTTAGATTCTTAAAATATATATTTTAAAATTTTTGGAATCATATTGCACTTCTTTTTCCATCTCCCATGAAAACTGGTTTTCAGAAAACAACATTTTTATAAAGTGACGTACACAATAACACAACTTTTTTCCATGAAGGATAAAATTCTAATTCTTTCAAATTTAGATTTGTAACTTTGATATCTAGTGCTTCCACTTGGTTAGATAGTTTTTATTGAATATTTTTTTTAATCAAGTTTCAAGTCAAACCAATTACAATTTAGACATAGCGTGACCGTATAACGCGTAACTTTTTTTGTATATATCGAAATTCAATTTTTTTTTGATAATTTGTTATTTTTCCACATGTGCAAAACAGAGACCTTCATTTTCGATGAAAAAACTATGTTTAATAAAACTAAAGAAACAAATACATAATAAAACCAAAACATATTAAAATTATATTCGTTGGATAGCTCGTTCTGAGGACTATTTGATTCTAGTTGGGTTTGTGAAGACTCCTCCATTTTCATCCTCAACCCGAGCTTCAAAGCGTAAAAAATTAGGGTTTTTTTAATGTTTCAGGGGGAGAATGAGAAATAAGGGGGCTTCATACGAACCCCTAGGGGTTCACTCGAACTACCCTTCAATGTGCATTTCCTTTTGTTTTTTCAAGCGAAAAATGTGGGCCTAGTAATTAATGGGTTCGCTCGAACCCTAGTTCGAGCAAACCCCTTTTGGGTTCGGTCGAACTTGTAGGTTCATTCGAACCCCTAAAACCAATTTTTTTTGCCATGGGGTCATTTTTTCTTAGTTTTCCTTCCTCCATCAAATTGTAAACCACTATTGTGGCTTCACCCAATAATTTTTGTAAATGAGACCTTAGAGCTTCAGCAAAACAAAGACTCTTATTATTCGACAATTGATTCACTTGAAGTTTGATTTGTTGAATTTGGAAATTTATATTTGAATTCTTTTCAGACTCTTCCTATAGTTGTGAGAACAAAGAATTAAGACAATAAAATATGTTAGAGTAAAACCTTAGAACTAAAAATTACCAAAGATCATTATGGTTATATTAAAAGCTACTTTACACTTGTTTCTCGATCAATGCAAGAAAATAACATGTCTAACACTAGCAATAATAACATTCTCATGAATCCCAACCCTAAGTTTAAGGCCTCTTTCCATTTTAGTTTATGCTAAAAAATAGTAGGTAAGTCATTAAATATAGAGTTCCATTTCTTTTTAATGAACTGACTTCCCCAAAATGTATGTCACATATATTCATTTATTAGGTAGAAAGGGAAATTAATCATCTAGAACATAATACACTTCAACGGGCCACCAATGGGATGTTTGCAGTGTAATATTTTCCAAGCCAATAATTGAGCATCTGAATTGGATTTTTATTTCCATATTTGAGCAAAACATCCCCAATTTTTTTCACTAAATTTACAATACCATTTGAGGTTCAAGTGAGGTTTCAAAGGTAAGACATGAAGCAAATGTAAATATATTTTTTTAAAGGACAAATTAAGAAGAGTTAAATTGACAACCATAGCCAATCTTTGAAGAAATTGCAATGAATAGAAGTAGATAATTTCATAAACAATTTCAATGGCACTTTCAAGCAAAGGACCTGTTATGCCTTCCATAACCACCCCATTTTAAATTTGATTAAAATGGGACCCTCTTTTGCTTTCGCTCTTTGTGTTTTGCCCCCTTCGATTTTGAGGTTTTGCTTTGCCTTGGCATGTGCTTAATATGTTTATCTTGCTTGCGGGTGAAGCCACAATAGTGGTTTACAATTGAAGTGAGGAAGGAAAACTCACAAAAAATGAATGCATGGAAAAAAAATTAATTTTAGGGGTTCATACAAACTGATTGGTTCGACCGAACCAATTAGGGGTTCGACCGAACCCTCTTAATAATTTCCCACCAAAAAAGCCATCAAAACCCCTTATAGAAGGGGGGTTGAATGAACCGATTCAATGAACCCCCTTTATTCCTCATCCTCCCCGAGATAAAAAACTTGAATTTTGCCAATTGAGCTCGGTTTGAGGATGAAAATGGAGGAATATTCACAAACCAACTAGAATCGGTAGTCCTCAAAATGAGCTATCCAATAATATAATTTTAATATGTTTTGGTTTTATTATGTATTTGATATTTTAGTTTTATTAAACATAGGTTTTTCATAAAATGAAGGTCTCGTCGCACATGTGGAAAAATAGCATTATCAAAAAAAAAATTAAAAATATGAGTGCACTAGATATTGAAGTCCTTGATCCAATAGAAAAATAAATTGAATTTTGATATATACAAAAAAAATTATGTGTTATACGGTTGCGCTATGTCTGAATTGTAATTGGTTTGACTTTGAAAACTGATTAAAGAAAAAATATTCAATAAAACTATCTAACCAAGTAGAAGCCCTAGATATCAGAGTTATGAATATAAATTCAAAATAATTAGAATTTTATCCTTCATGGAAAAAAAGTTATGCGTTATACGGTGTGCGTCACTTTTTAAAAATGTTGTTTTTTGAAAAAAACTAGTTTTCGTGGGAGATCGAAAAAGAAGTGGAATCTGATTTCAAAAATTTTGAATTTTTTTTTTTAGAATTTGTAAACAAAATGTGACGAGACTCTAGTTTGCATCATCTTCAAATTCTTCACGGTTTAGCCGCTATAGGTGCCCGAATGTGAATATTTAGTTTAAAAAAATAATTTCAGTGTCCAGTTTGGCCAAAAATTGTAAACCACTATTGTGGGATCACCCTTGCCTAAGTGTTTTCCCCAAGTTGCATATTGAAAATATTATGTTTTGGGCAAAGTTTGGGTTTTTACCCTGGTTCAGGATTTTCTGGTCCGTCCGGATTTTCCCAGATTTCTTCCAAACTCCAGTTTCAATGCGGTTGTTCAGGTTTTTGAGTCAGTTCGGGATTGTCTGCCCCATCCGCATTTTCCTGGATTGTGCTCGAAGTTTGGTTTGACCCGTTTTACACTATAGTTCAAAGATTTTTGGCCTTCGCGGAATTCTGCCTGGGTCAGATTTTTCTAGATTTTCATCTGGTCGCCGGGTTTTCGAGTTTGGTTGATTTTTAGAGCTTTATACCATTTTGCTTTATCATTTGCGTTCTCCTGAGTTGAGATATTCAATCTTGTTGTGCTTTAAAACATTATGGTTTTGCTTGGAGTTCGAATTCCTATGTGTTTGGGCATTTCATGGCTTGCCCTGTGCATTCATGGTTAAAATCTAGGGTTTCATGCCTAGGGCGTCACCATCTCGCCTTGTTTTTCTTTCAATTGGGCCTAGAATTCAAGGAAGATATGTTGAAGGCTCATGTTAAATGATTTTCATGCCTAGGGTCCTCAAATTTGTGTCCTTCGATCAATTTGAGCGAATTCGTGTTGGATTATCATTTTTCGGGTTTTTTTGTCAACCTTGGGATTTTCCTTCCCAGTCAGATTTTCTCGGATTCCTTCAGTTTCCCAGAAATGTGCTGGTGTTTGGAGTTTTGCGCTCTTTGCGGAATTTGGGTCCAACCGGATTTTTTTGGATTTTCTACCAAGCTTCGAGTGACTTGAAATTATTGACACAGGGATTATTTAGGTGATGAATGCTTGATATTCCATGCTTATTTTGATGAATTTCACAATGTTATATGCATTCCCTCTTCACTTGAATGATCTATTGGTGAACCTTATGCCTGCTTCGGGATTCTTTGTTCTGGCCAGATTTTCCAGGTTTCGTTCAGTTTTCTGAAGTACGAAGTTCTAGGTCATTCGCGGAATTTTGGTTCAAGCGGAGTTTTTTGAATTCTTTGCTATGCTTTGTGGAATTTAAGAAATTGGATAAAATTGATGAATCTAATGATGAATGCTTAAACATATCTTTCTTTAGCTTGATGAATTTCATTCTTGTATGCTGCTTGTGTTCATTTTGATGATCCATTGTTGACATTGGTGCTTCATCGTGAGAATCCGCCTAGTTCAAATTTTTTTGAAATTCTTTCTAGATTATTTTTCCCTGATTAACTTGAAATCCTAAACTTCTCAGTGTTGATGTTTAATGGCTAATTTAATGGTTTTATCATGATTTTAAGCTAACACTTGGATGAAAATATTGTCAACATTTGGATTCTCACATTGGTGTTTGATGGATGCAGGCTGAGTCTAGCAAGGCAACGGCTAGAAAGGTTAAGGACACAAAGGGATCATCCATCTTTGAAGCAGAAAAAAAAAAGAATGAAGTTGTACGTAAAGAGTAGGATTCCTGAGGGCAAGATGACATCAGCTGGTTCAAGGTTTCAGATATGAATATGAACACCCTACTACAAGGGACTAAGGCTATCATGGGATACAACAACTAGGCATCAACTGGATGATGCGGCGACTTGCAGTGCAATCATTAATGAATATCAATCCAACAAGAGAGACTGGGACAATACGATGGGACAAATCTGAAAAATAATATTAATGTTGTTGAATGGCAAACTAGGGTTTTGCCTATGCCACTTGTGGATAGCTTGCAAAAAGTGTCCTTGGTGATGAAGGCAAAAATGGAACAAGGTATGGGCGAAGTGGGGGAAGTAGTTAATGCGAAGCTGCATCGAAGGTCGTGCTTCCTCATTGTTTCGCTTTGCCTCTTCTTCACACGTTTTGGTCTGAGTTATGAGGGAGATCCTGGGCCGATCTGGTCAGTGCTCGTGCATTTAATGCATGTTTGACTTTGTTTCCAATTCTTCTAGGGTCAACTTGCTCTGTGACTGACTTATTGTAAACCCTAAACTGGGCTGACACATTTGGCACATTTTATAAATATTGTGTTTCGCCTCTTTTGTAGGGGTTAACAAAGGTTAGAAAAGGAGAGTGGAGGTAGGTCAAGAAGGGTTAAGAAGGTTGAAGAAGGATTCAAAAGGTAGAGGATGAGATATAGAAAAAGTGAGTTAGGGTTTTTTTTAGTAAGTTAGACTTTTTTTTTTTGCAGTTCTTGCAGGAGGAGGAGGTGATGTATCTTCTTGATTTTCTTAGCATAGATGGAGATAATTTGAAGACATGGGTTTTTGTACACTGGTGGTCTTGCCAGATTTGTAAATGCTGCTTATTTGTCTCATTGACAAAAGGAGCAACCAAATTTAAACCTTCTTTATATTATGCTCTAGAATGGTATTCATTTTGGGTTAATCATTTGATTTGAAAAGATTTCAAGGAATGAAATTTTATCTTATGTTTTGTTTGAATGATGATTTGCAATATAATGTTAAAGTTTGCATTGTGAATGAATTAAACTTTATATCAATTACAGGTTAATTTCATTTTGTTGTTCTAGTTTAGGAATTCCTTGGAAGGTAACAAGTCTGATTAGTTGAATGAATCAACATTCTTTTCAGTTTGAAAAGCTTGATCTATCTTTTTCTATTTCTTTAAAACCCCCGGTTAAAGTAGGTTTAGATAGATGTTTGATCTTGCAACAATCCAGAAGCTCAAAACCAATAGGCCCCTTGAATATTACAGCCATATTGACCACTTTGTGAAACAACAATGTTGTGAACCAACATCAAAGACCTTGGGAGGTGATTAGTTTTATTACTGATTGTCTCTTTCAAGAGAGGTGAGATACTTTTACTTTTATCTTACCTGCATGTTGTGGGTCAACTTGGCACCTCAACAGGAATGGGTGCTAGAAGGAGGGCCAGAAGAGCAAGATGGATAACATTGGGTCTTTCTCACTAGAGAGGTCCCATAGAGTTCTTCGATCAACTGAAAACCCACCACCTTTGATAGAAATTGAGACCCCAACGTGACACAAGATTCACAGGGCAACCATTCTACCACCCTTGTCAGCTCCACTCACTCCACCAGGCTTTTCACCAATACCCCAGTGGATACCCATGAATCCACCACCAAATCCACCTCAGTTGCCATTATAGCTAGTTTAGCCCATCCAACAATTGGCTCAACGTCCACCACTGCCACCAATGGAATTTTTTATGAATAATCCCTCTCCATTAGGGACTTTTCCTATAGGCTTTCATGATATGCCTAAGAATCCTGAGAGATTTTGTCCCAAATACATTCATGGCGAATCAAGGAGTGCTGAGGAGCACATACAAGCTTTTAAGGACACTTGTACCAGAGCCCAGATAGCTCACCATGATGTCATTTGTAGGTTGTTCCCTTATTCCTTAGGGGATATGGTGTACAACTGGTACCTAAATCTTTCACAAGGTTCTATTCTAAGCTGGACAGATCTGGAGAATTCTTTCATCAATCAGTTCAGAGTTTATGTGGACCCAACCATTTTGTTCCATCAATTTGCTACCATTAGGAATGAGCCACATGAATCACTGCCCTTATTTAATACAAGGTTTCAATGAATGTATAGGAGATTGCAAGATCCCTATCTAGTTGCTAAGAATAGTGCCATTTAGGCATATTTTAGAGTTATAGACCCTTTTCTTGGCTTGTTCCTACAAAGGACTTATCAGCCAACATATATTGATTCTCTGTCTAAAGTTTATTATCTAGCCATCAAGCTGCAATAGCAAACTAGCTCTCAACAAGGGAACTTGGGAGGAGGTTTTCCTTCTATAGGGTATCAGATGCCTAATCCAACCCCTTTATTCAATACTGTCCCAAGGATGTCTCCTTCCCATTATGGACCTATGTCTGAGTTTTAGACTCAATCTCCTATTCCATTCTTTGCCAATGGAGCTCCTAACTTTTGTCAACAATCACAGGCTCATCACAGTCCACATGGTCATCATAATCAAGCTGGAATACCAAATCATGTTGATCAGCCACCTATTGCTAAGAATGCTGAGAGTGAAAGGAAAATTCAACTCACAAACGAGGTGGAGACCCTAAAGAAAACTCTGTCTCAAGTCACAAATGACATGGCTCAACTTAAACTGAATCCCTCTCAGAACCAAGGTAATTATTCTAATCAAGGTAATTACCCTAATCAGAATAATAATAATCAGGGTAATTATCAGAACAACAATCACAACCAGAGGAATTATCAAGGCCAAAACTTCCCTAACCAAGGCTATCAAAATTAGAATAGAGGATATAATCGGAGGCCTAATAACAACAGGCAATGGAACACAGGGCCAAATAATGGTGGGGTCTCTCACAATTATCAAGCTAATGAGGATAGGCCACATACTACAAATGTGGTTGACCTCAATTTTATGACTAACTGGTGTAGGCTGCATGATACTGTAACTCATTCCGAGGTGAACTGTCCTGAAATGGAGAAGGTTGTGAAGATGGCATAGGCTGATGCCCAAACATTCCAAGGGAATTCAAATAAAGGAGGTGGCTCAGTGGATACAACAATGGCTTATGGCCTCTTTGAAGAAGAACCTTCATTCCCAATGCAGAATGAGAATGAACCAGAGGAAGATGTGTATGATGTCCAAGCCTTTCAAACAAAGGGAGGACACTTCCTAAGAAACCAGAATAAGGGTCCATTCACTACATCAGCACCACCTAACCACATGGTGCCTCTGAATCAGAGTGCTGATAACAACCCTCCCCCACTGAAGGGTTTGCTTGACTTCCCTAGCAAAGGTAATTCACCTGGTGTTTTCAAATATAATGCAAGTTATAACATAAAATTTGATATTGTTTCTGAGATGCAAAAATAGAAAACCTCTTTATCATACTTTGACATTCTAAAATGGTGCCCTTCCCAGTGAGATATAGTGTTGAAAGCTTTGGAAGAAGCTGATAAATCAAAAGGGAAAACCAAGGTGGCACCCGCTACGGACATGAACACAGCTTTGTTCAGAAACAAGGTAGGAACCCCACCATTTCTTTTAAGTTTGAGAATATGTGGGAAGAATCTACATAATTTTCTGCTAGATTTAGGGGCTTCTGGCAATGTTATGCCATTTTCTGTATGCAAGAAATTGGGATTGAATCCTGTCCAAAAAAACAAGGTCATCCAACTTGATAAAACAAAGGTTAATGTAGTTGGAGAATTGAGAAATATACATGTACAAGTAGGGTCTGACCCTAGGATTCAAACCAATATGGATATTCATGTAGCAAACATTCCTGAGACATATGGTATGCTTTTGAGTAGAGATCTAATGAAGAGTATAGGGGGATATCTCTCCCTCGAATTTTCACATATGTGGCTACCATGAAGGGGAATGCCTATGTAGATTAGGATTGAGAGTGAACCTCACCTCAAACATATCATCACTGAGTATGATTTTCCCAATGAGGTAGCTTATTTTGAAATTGAGATAGGGGTTTATAAAAGAGAGGAAATTCTAACTCTTTTGGTTCTTGATTCTAATGATTTGTCAATGCAAGAATTCCCTGATCCCATGATTAGTGTAAACTAGCAGGTATTGATCAAGAAGCTGCAATAGGATCAGCTAGTCTTAGGGGAAGATATAGATTTGTGGAGTCTTCTACTCCCACATTGGTGCAGGGTGCACTACTAAAATCATTCAGAATTGACCTGCCAACCATGCATCAGTGTTCTAAATCATGTTTTCCAAACTAAAGAAACTAGCCCAAGTCACCTTGAGACCGTTTCAAATCACTTCTCATTTGAAGCCAAAAATGCAATAATGTTAACCAGGGATAATATACCTTCAGAGGAAGTCCCTCCTCAAACTAAACTTACCCCGGTCATAATACCGGACCAACATAGTTATGTTGAACAACCCCAGGGTTTGTTCGATACCCCTTCACTCACAAGTATACCAAAACCCAAGAGGTTAATCAAAGATACATATAACTGTCAGAAAGATATCCTAGGATTACATGATATATCTAAGCGGGAATTGGATATTGCACTTGATGAACCTATTGAGCACTCATTCCCAATATTTGATGCAAAAGATCAAGTGGCCCCACTTATGGTTCATCTTATCCAAGCACCCACAACAAGCTCAAAGGGATCAACCCCAACTCATAATCAGCTATGGACCCTCACGTTTGATGGATCCAAATCTAAAACAGGGTGTGGTGCTGGAATTGAGTTAACCAACCCAAAAGGGAAAACATTTTTTGCTTCATACATGTTACAGTTTGGATGCACTAACAATATAGCAAAATATGAAGCATTAGCTCATGGACCGATGTTCGCACATCAGAAGAAAGTTATTGCCTTTATGGTTAAAGGAGATTCATAAGTGATTATCAAGCAAGTACGCAGCCAATACACATGTCACAATAAAAGGTTGGTAGCTTATAGAAATCGGGTGTACAACCTAATTGAAGACTTTGATGCTTTTGGGATTAGCTTAATCCCTAGAGAGGAGAATCAAATAGCTGATTCATTAGTTGTTGCCACAAGTACCCTAGAGCCCATGCAAGGATCCAAGCTCAAGAGATTCTCAGTAGAATTGATATCCACCCCGGTTGTCCCTGATAATGTCAGGAACTTTCAAGTCTTCGACGATGATCGACATATCCTTGCTTTTCTAGCAAGCTCAGATGTTTTCAAAGGATAAATCATCGATGAGTCTGACAAGGATCAAGGAGCCTAAAACCCTGAAGACTGCGATACAGAAGGTGTCCTAAACTTAAAAATTAATAGCATTCCCAAGGGAATGGTGGCCTTAGAAAGAATTTTTTATTCAGATCCAAGGGCTCAGGAAAAGGTATCAACTGAAGATAAGGGAGGTGAATATGAAACTGTTAACTTAGTTGACTTTGGCCTTGAAAGGAATGTTTACATAGGGAAAGCCTACCCTGAAGCATTTAGAGAAGATATATTAAGGGCACTGAAGAAAGATATTGTTGCAATAGCTTGGGGGTATGAAGATCTAAAACATTTGATACTTCTGTGATAACTCATACTATTCCTTTGAAGCCTAAAGCTAGACCATTTTGGCAGAAACAGTGTCCTGTCAACGCCCTGATTGAACTACTAATCTTTAAGTTCAAAAATTGCTTTCTGCAAAAATAATCTTCCCTATATGACATTCAACATGGGTGGCTAACTTGGTTCCAGTTCGTAAAGAGAATGGGGAGATCAGGCTATGTAGATTTCAGGAATCTAAATAGAGCTTCGGAAAAAGACAACTACCCACTCCCTTCTTTGGATGAAGTCTTGCAAACTATCAATGGGTCTCAAATGATGTCATTCCTGGATAGTTATTCTGGGTACAATTAAGTGATCATTAATTATGAATATAGAATGAAGACAACCTTCACTACTAAGTGGGGAACATTTGCTTACAGGAGGATGCCATTTGGTTTGATAAAAACTAGAGCAGCCTTTCAGCATGCAATGGATGTAGCATTCAAAGATTTGATTGGTAAGTGCATCATCATTTATATGGATAACCTAATAGTATTCTCTAAAGATAGACTAAACCATGCTGCAGACTTGGCTAAAGTTCTTGAAATATGTATCGAATATGGTGTTTCTCTGAATCCTAAAAAGTCTGTGTTCGAGGTTTCTGAAGGGAAACTTTTGGGACACATAATCTCAGAAAGAGGGATATCGATAGATCTAGACTAAGTTGAGTCTATTATGAAGTTAACCATGCCAAGAAATAAGAAGGAGATGAGATATTTCTTCAGAAAAATCAACTTTGTGAGGAAGTTTATCATGGGTTTTGTAGAAATTGTTAAACCTTTGAACGGAATGATGAAGAAAGATGCTAGAATAGAATGGAGTAATGAGGCAAAGGCTGCTTTTTCTTAGGTTAAGCAATCCATTTCAGAGGCACCAGTCCTCACCAGTCCTGACTATTTGAAGCCATTTTATATTTATTCTTTTGCTTCTAAACACTCATGTGCGACCGTCCTGACACAACAAAGAGAGGAAGGGGATGAAAGGCCAATTGCCTTCATGAGCTCTCTATTTAAGAATGATGAAGTCAAGTACCCAGCTCTTGAGAAACAAGCTTTTGCGTTGGTTAGAGCTGTCAAGAAGTTCAGGCATTATATCCTTTGAATTCAAATCATTGTTGTGGTTCCTAATGCTACTGTGAAGTCTCTACTTATGCAGAGCAAGTTGGGAGAACGAAGGGGGAAATGAATGGCTATTTTGCAGGAGTTTGATATGGAAATTTACCCTATGAAACTTGTCTGAGGTCAAGGATTGTCTAAAGTAATGGTGGATGCTGGTAAGAACATTACTTTTTAGTAGTACACAACATAGCCCTTTTCTAATGACTCTTGGTATGCCGATATTATTTATTTCATGCTCAATAATCGGTGCCCAGAGGGAATGAATACAACTCAGAGGAGAGCACTGAGAATGAAAAGCTCCCATTATATGCTTAAAGGAGGATTGTTATACAAAAATAATTTTGAGGGGGTTTATCTACGATGCCTTGATCAACAAGAAGCGAAGCACGCAATTGTTGAATTTCATGGGAAACATGGCACAAGTCATGGTTCTGTGGATTCTTTAGCACATCAGATCCTCAGATCTAGTTATTATTGGCCATGTGTGTTTAAGGATTACCACCAACATGTAAGGACATGTCATATATTTCAAACTTCTGCATCAAGAGAGCGTCATCCAACCATGCCATTGTAGCCTGTTTATGAGGTAAGGCCATTTGCCCAATGGGCACTTGATTTTATTGGGGTAATTAACCCAAATTCTTCTATAGGACATAAATTCATTTTGACTACCACAGATATTGCACGAGATGGACAGAAGCTATACCTTGCAAGAATAACACAACGGGGGTAGTAATCAAGTTCCTCATTGAATACATCACAACCAGATTTGGAGTACCCTTTGCATTGGTATGTGACAATGGCCCTGCCTTTTCTTCTGCCAAGTTCATTTCATGGGCTTATGATCATAGGATTGTTTTAAAGTATTCTTCAAACTATTATCCGCAAGGAAATGGAGTTGCAGAATCAACTAATCAGAATCTCCTAGGAGTAATAAAAAACTATTAGAGAATAATCCTAGAGACTAGCATACCTAGTTAAGATTTGCGTTATGGGAAAATAAGACTAGGATCAAGGCTGCATTGAAGAATTCACCATTTAAGCTAGTGTATGGCCAAGAGCCTGTGGTCCCTATTCACTTGCAAATACCTATCCTGAAATTTATGTAGGAATTTTACTCTAGTGATGATAAGATTGAAGTAAGGTTAGCTAGCTTGCTGAAATTGGAAGAGTAGAGATGCTACTTTACAACAATTCTTTAGGCATCAGACTGTTGTCAAATGTTGGTTTGACAAAAGAGCCAAATTCAAGGCTTTCAGGATATCAGACCTTTTCTTGCTGTGGGATAAAGCCAATGAAAAGAAGGGTGACCACCAGAAGTTTGATAAGCTCTGGTTGGGTCCCTATCAAATTGTTGAAATCCTAGGAGAGAATGCTTTTCAACTGAGTAGTTTAACATGAGAACCCTTTCCATTGCTTGTCAATGGATAGTTTATCAACCATTATTTTGGGTCGTAAAATGTTTGGTATTTCATTAGGTTGTATATATGCAAATAGTTTGTTGTTCCTTTCGTTTTGTCTTTTCCTTTGTTTTTTTGTGTGGGGCCCTTCATTTTATTCAATTGAGTAAGGGGGGGTTGTTATCTGAGGTGTACTTTGGTTACTAGGAGAGAAGTTGGTTTAGATATTTTCAAGTTTTCTGATTGGATGATTTTGTTCTAAATTCATTGTTTTATGTCCACTGTCAATGAGAGTTATGGAAAGTCATTGAGAACAAGGTGCAAGGTAAGCAATCTTCACTAATACGATTGAATCTGTCACAAATCATCAAAAACATCTCCTTTTGTAGTGGTATATTTGTCTTAGGATGATGGTGTTGCAAGATTTGAGTGAAAAATATGATTCCCCATATGTTGTTATGAGGTCCATGGTAGTTTTCAACCCAGTACAAATGTTGGACATCTAACATATTGAGAAAGAATTGAATGAAGGAACTTCAAGAGAAAAAAAGGAGAACTATCTAAGAAAAGAGAACTCAATACTGAATGGGTGATTCCAGTATTTCTACTGGGGCTATGGAGGCTTGACTAGCAGTAGAACAATGCTATGAGAAAACTAGAGGTATCTCCATCAGAGCTATGGATGCTTGATTGGCAATAGAGCAATGCCCAAGATATCATTGCACTATAGTTAAAGGGAATCAACTCATGTAGTTCAAATCCTACGCATAATTGTTCAAAAGATGAGGAAAAATTTGTAGAAGGGTGATGCACCATCAAGCACACACATAGATTCAGGGGTAGCCAGTGTTGATTTACATTTGAGATTCTAGCTCAACCTTGTTTACTAAAACTGACCTAACTAGAATTGTGATGTCCATAAACCAAGAGTTATGAGTAATTGAATCCCCCAGTTTCCTGAAAATGGTTAAACCATTTTCCCAGCCAAGTCGCCAATTGTTATGCCTTGCATAACCACCCCATTTTAAATTTGATTAAAATGGGACCCTCTTTTTCTTTCCCTCTTTGTGTTTTTCCCCCTTCGATTTTGAGGTTTTGCTTTGCCTTGGCATGTGCTTAATATGTTTATCTTGCTTGCCCAAGTGTTTACCCCAAGTTGCATATTGAAAATCTTATGTTTTGGGTGAAGTTCGGGTTTTTACCCTGGTTCGAGATTTTTTGGTTCGTCTGGATTTTCCCAGATTTCTTCCAAACTCTTGTTTCAATGCTGCTATTCGGGTTTTTGAGCCAGTTCGGGATTGTTCGCCCCGTCCGGATTTTCCTAGATTGCGTTCAAAGTCCAACTCAACCCGTTTTACATTGCAGTTCAAAGATTTCTGGCCTTCGCGGAATTTCGCCTGGGTCAAATTTTTTCAAATTTCTGTTTGGCTGCCAAGTTTTCGAGTTTGGTCAATTTTTGGAGCTTTATGCCATTTTGGTTTATCATTTACGTTCTCCTGAGTTGAGATGTTGAATCCTGTTGTGCTTTAAAACATTATGATCTTTCTTGGAGTTTGAATTCCTGTGTGTTTGGGAATTTCATGGGTTGCCCTATGCGTTCATGGTTAAAATCTATGGTTTCATGCCTAGGGCGTCACCATCTCATCTTGTTTTGTTTTCGATTGGGCCTCAAATTCAAGGAAGATCTATTGAAGGCTCATGTTAAACGATTTCCATGCCCAGGGTCCTCAAATTTGTGACCTTCGATCAATTTGAGCGAATTTGTGTTGGATTGTTGGTTTTCGGGTTTTTTGTCGACCTCAGGATTTTCCTGCCCAATCAGATTTTCCTGGATTCCTTCAGTTTCCCGAAAATGTGCTGGTTTTCAAAGTTTTGCGCTCTTCGTGGAATTCTGGTTTGGCTAGATTTTTCTGGATTTTCTGCCAAGCTTCGAGTGACTTGAAATTGTTAACACATGGATGATTTAGGTGATGAATGTTTGATATTCCATGCTTATTTTGATGAATTTCACAATGTTATATGCATTCCCTCTTCATTCGAATGATCTATTGGTGAACCTTATGCCTACTTCGGGATTCTCCGTTTTGGCCAGATTTTCCCAGTTTCCTTCAGTTTTTTGAAGTGTGAAGTTCTGGGTCATTCACAGAATTCTAGTCTGATCGGATCTTTCCAAATTCTCTACTATATGCTTTGTGGAATTTAAGAAATTCAAGGATAAAATTGACGAATCTAATAATGAATGCTTAAACATATCTTGCTTTAGCTTGATGAATTTCACTATTGTATGCTGCTTGCATTCATTTTGATGATCCATTGTTGACAATGGTGCTTCATCGTGAGAATCCGCCTGGTTCAGAATTTTTTGAAATTATTTCTAGATTGTTTTTCCCCGGTTAACTTGAAATCCCAAACTTCTTAGTGTTGATGTTTAATGGCTAATTTAATGGTTTTATCATGATTTTAAGCTAACACTTGGATGAAAATGTTGTCAACATTTAGATTCTCACATTGGTGTTTGATGGATGCAAGTTGAGTCTAGCAAGGCAACAGTTGGAAAGGCTAAGAAGGACACAAAGGGATCATCCATCTCTGAAGCAGAAAAAAAGAAAGAATGAAGTTGTATGTAAAGAGTAGGATTCTTAAGGGAAAGATGACATCAGTGTGGTTCGAGGTTTCAGATATGAATATGAACACCCTGCTACAAGGGACTAAGGCTATCATGGGGTATAGTAACTAGGCACCAGCTGGATGATGCAGCGAACTGCAGTGCAATCATTAATGAATATCAATCCAACAAGAGAGACTGGGACAATACGATGGGATAGATCTAAAGAATAATATTAATGTTGTTGAATGGCAAACTAGGGTTTCACCTATGCCACTTGCGGATAGCTTGCAGAAGGCGTCCTTGGTGACGAAGGCCAGAATGGAACAAGGTATGGACGAAGTGGGGGAAGTAGTTAATGTGAAGTTGCATTGAAGGTCGTGCTTCCTCATTGTTTTGATTTTCCTCTTCTTCACACGTTTTGGTCTGAGTTATGAGGGAGATCCTGGGCTGATCTGGTCGGTGCTCGTGCATTTAATGCACATTTGACTTTGTTTCAAATTCTTCTAGGGCCAACTTGCTCTATGACCGACTTATTGTAAACCCTAAACTGGGCTGACACATCTAGCGCGTTTTATAAATATGGTGTTTCACCTCTTTTGTAGGGGCTAACAAAGGTTAGAAAAGGAGAGTAGAGGTAGGTCAAGAAGGGTTAAGAAGGGTGAAGAAGGATTCAGAAGGTAGAGGATGGGATATAGAAAAAGTGAGTTAGGTTTTTTTTTAGTAAGTTAGACATTTTTTTTTGCAGTTCTTGCAGGAGGAGGAGGTGATGTATCTTTTTGATTTTCTTAGCATAGATGGAGATAATTTGAAGACATGGTTTTCTGTACACTAGTGATCTTGCCAGATTTGTAAATATTGCTTATCTATTTCATTGATAGTAGGAGCAACCAGATTTAAACCTTCTTTATATTATGCTCTAGAATGGTATTCATTTTGGGTTAATCATTTGATTTGAAAAGATTTGAAGGAATGAAATTTTATCTTATGTTTTGTTTGAATGATGATTTGCAATCTACTATTAAAGTTTGGACTGTGAATGAATGAAACTTTGTATCAATTACAGGTTAATTTCATTTTGTTGTTCTAGTTTAGGAATTCCTTGGAAGGTAACAAGTCTGATTAGTTGAATGAATCAACATTCTTTTGAGTTTGAAAACCTTGATCTATCTTTTTCTATTTCTTTAAAACCCCTGGTTAAAGTAGGTTTAGATAGATGTTTGATCTTGCAACAATCCAGAAGCTCAAAACCAATAAGCCCCTTGAATATTACAGCCATATTGACCACTTCGTGAAACAACAACATTGTGAACCAACATCAAAGACCTTGGGAGGTGATCAGTTTGATTACTAATTGTCTCTTTCAGGAGATGTGAGATACTTTTACTTTTATCTTAGCTACATGTTGTGGGTCAACTTGGCACCTCAATAGGACCTTCATTCAAAGAAATATATTTGAACAAAGGTAGTTCAAAATTTTTTCCCACTCTCTATGTTTGGGACTCATTATTGTTGGATTATTGTATGACAACTTATGATAGGTGTAAGGAATATGCTCTGTTTAGCCAATAGACTCATCTTGAGATTTGGGTAGGTACCATATTTTGGATGGTTTTAGATCACATATTCCTATTTAGTAGTTGGTGGTTTCATATATTGCTTCTCCTATTTATTGGGTATTTGAGATAGAGGTTTTATAGTGAGTTTTTATAAATACTACTATGAGGCCAAAATTGCTCTAGATATCTTATTAGTGATACTATTTTAAAGGCTTAGAATTTATAATTATATGATAACTATTTATTGTTGAATGATACATTGAGTTGCTTAAGAGTATGGTATTTTTCTCTTGATAAGGTTGTTGCAACATAAATTATTTTGTTATGGTATATTGCTTTTGTATTTATTTCCTTGTAAATATATGATCAATTTAGTGTTTACATACACCTCATGTCATAGAATAGTGTAGAAAGTGTATATGATAACTATTTATTGTTGAATGATACATTGAGTTGCTTAAGAGTATGGTATTTTTCTCTTGATAAGGTTGTTGCAACATAAATTATTTTGTTATGGTATATTGCTTTTGTATTTATTTCCTTGTAAATATATGATCAATTTAGTGTTTACATACACCTCATGTCATAGAATAGTGTAGAAAGTGTATTCGACATCTTTGCTTCCTTTCAATCATCTTGACTTCCTATTTTAGATAGATTGGGGAAATGAAATTACCTTCACAAATATCAAAATTCCATCTCACAACTGTCTCTAGTTCAATCTATGCTCATCTATCTAAATAATTAGACTTACCAAAACTAAGGAATCATGCTAAACATGTGACTTGCATTGCTTAAAGAAAAAACGTCTTATCTCCTCTCTTAATGAAAAAGAAGTGGCATTGCCTCCATCAATGATGGTGAGTTTGAGAGTTCTCATGAAAATTATACCCAAGACCAAGGATATATTCCAAGATATGACCACTAGCTACGCATGTGATCGTTTAGGAAATCATGTGGGACTTTTTTTTTGAACAATACCTACCCCCAAGATGACATTCCGTCCATGTTACTAGAAATGTTTATGATAAAACACTTGTGAATCACACCTTAATAGTTTGAACTTAGTAAGTATATCTTAAAACAAGTTTGACATTTTGACAACTTGAAAAATCGAATGCAAGAATTTAATCATGGAATGTCACTTTAGTAACACTAAATCTTCAAAATTAAAATAAAAACAATTTGATATAAACATTTTTTACTGTTAAAAAAATGTGTCTCAACCATGCAATTAAAGAAGGTTTACAATTGATAGGTGAGTGTGGGGGAGGGGGGAGGGGTGCAAGGGGGGAAATCCCTTGCATGGTTTGAGGGTCTCATCCCCCTAGTGGGGGGTCTAAGGGCCACACACTGTAGTGGGGGTTTAGGGGCAACACCCCCGAAAGCCACATTTTTATATATTTTATTATATAAATCCGAACCATTCATCATTAGGTCTCAAATCTTACCATAGAAATTTTTGTGGCTTATCTATCCCTAGAAGGAAAACATATTATATGAGGGCATTGTAGTATGGCTATGTATTATGATGTATTATGAGAGTCTAATAGCAATTGTGTTACCTTTAGATCTTTGATTGGTGATACTCTTGTGAGAAGCTTTCTCTACAAGTATATTGTAAACTTTATGATTTTTGAATAATACATTGGTTAGCTTTTGGAGTGTGGGATTTTTCTCCCAAAAGGGTTTTCCCCACATTAATCATTGTATTGTGGTATGCATGATATTTATGTTTATTTTTTGTAATTGTTTTAAAGATATGAAAAGTTTTGCATTACCCTTCTCTCAAGATTAGTGTAGGAAGTTGTTATGCTACCTTAAATTCCTTACATTAACATGGTATATACTATATGCTAACATATTGTTAGTGCCATAGGTTACAGTTTGAAAATTTCTATAGTGATAAGTTTTCTGGTCCTAGACTTCTTTGCATCATAATTTTATCAGAAGCATCATAATTTGTTCACATGGACTATGGAGATATTGTGATTCTAATTCTTTAGATATATACACAAATTATAAGGTTGATATTACACAAGAACATGCATAGTTTCCATATTCGAAGTACCTAAAGTTATTACTTAAGTAATCCATCCATGGAAATTTATAAACCATAACTACCACTTTCCCTTAACTTAAGTCGCTCACTAACCCTCAACTTTTGGAGGAGTGGATAAAGACTACAACTGCCTCAGATAATTGACCTTAAAATTTAAAAACTTGCATAGATCAAAGTTACCCCTAATTGAGGCTTTGGAAATCAAACTCTGATATAATTACAAGAGTCTTCCCAGCTAACAAGAAAGAAGATGAGGTGTGACTCTAACTTTTCAACATAATTAGAGAAGGATGAAATGAAAACCCCATAATTAACTATGAAACATCTCCACAATTACAAAGACATTAACCTTCACTATAAAATTAGAAACTCCCAAATATGATATAGACTATAAATGAAGTATTCCCAAATTGATAAAACCTCTCTAGGAGTTAGGATGTCCAAGTAATCAGTCAAAATTCCAAATATGCAAGATATTGAATAAATAATACCCGAGGCTAAATCTAGAAAATGTGCATAGGCATAATGAAAGAGCTCTTAAATACCTTCCAAATGTAACTTGAATCACCAAAATCAAAGAAACTGGTAGAAAGTTATGAGCTCTAAGGTCCAAATAGGAGATCTGACTTCAAACAACAATAAAATATTACAGGAATAAAATCTGATATTAATTCTTCCATCACTTGAAAGTGCTCAGAATCAAATTTCCAATGATATATCGTTTGTGAAAATTTGATACTCAAGTCAAAAGTTATGGTGATTTTAAGAAAATTTCCTAATTAAGACATGATGGGGCTTCCATGACAATCATTTGGCTGTCAAATTTAAGATAGTCACCCAATTTTTTTTAAAAATACCAAAAAATAAATTTACCTCAAAATATGAAGTATTTTGTATGAAAATGGGGGTTTTTGGCCTTCTGTATGCAATGGAAGGGTTGGATATTACCCAATCTACTCTAGAAATTCACCTGAGATGAAAATCCCCAACTTGCAATATAAAAAAAATCAAGAAAAAACCCTAAATTTGGTATTTCTTTCAAGTTTTTTTGATTCTCCAAGTCATCATATGATGCAAGAGAAGAGCATACTCAACCTTGCTAAAAATCACCAAGATCTTACTACCATAGGTCAATCCTCAAATTTGAGAAGGGTCTTGCAAGCAAGGCTTTGATACCATGTAAGAGATGAAGGTTAGCTCGACACCCAAGAACACCTACAAAAAACAATGAAAACCTTTTAGAAGAGGACATGCAAGAATATGAGCTTGCTTGATATTAAGACCTCTCAAATGATGAGGTATGAAGTATGATAAAGTATGATACAAATGAGTACAAACACTTTCCTTATATAGGCAAGGTTGAGATGTAGTATGCAATATGATGTTGCCATGTGTCTTGATCTAACAACATGTGACAACTAACTAACTACCTATAATAATGTAGATATCTAGGATAAGGCTTCTAGAAAAGACAACTCATCTTCTAGAAGGAATATTTTATCCTAAATACATGTGAAGGGGGATGGCCCCATTATAACTAATTTCCTAGTAAATGCAACCCAGGAATTAATAATATGCCTAAGTAAACATATGCAAGTGTAATTAAATATTAACTACACCAACAAAAACTTTATGACTATAAGCTTTAGGTAGAGTTCTTAATACCCTTTTCACAACTTCGCTTTCATCCAGATTTCCACCAAGACCATTGATGGCATTGACAACTTCATCAACTTTGAGCATGTAGGCAGACATATCTTCATCTTTAGACATTCTTATGGTTTCAAATTTGGCTTTATAGAACTACATCTTTTCGTTTTTGACCTTGTCATCTCCTTCATAGATTCATTTCAGCTTTGTCTAGACATCTTTAGCAGACTTGTAGCTTATATAACCTTCATAAGTTCTAAATCAGTAAGACCACTCAAAATTGCATTCCTTGCTTTGTCATTATTCTCATATGCCTTGATCTCATCATTAGATGATGGTCCACTTGAAAGCATAGTATAACCTCTTTCAATAGACTACCAAACACCAAATATAAGGGAGACTAAGGAAGAATCCATCCTAGCCTTCCAATAGGTATAATTTATTTCATTAAACTGAGGAGCTTTGACACCTTTCCTATGCGCCATCTGGATCTACCTCAAGTAGTTAAGCTTCTTCTTGGGAACCAAAGCTCTAATTCCAATATTTAGATGCATAAGATAATTGAGAGGGGGGTGAATTAGTTGTATACTTTTGAAACATTAGAAACCCTCATTAACATTCAGATCTACATTAGTTCTTAAACCCTTATCCACCATTAAACCCTTAACATGCATTAACAAAATGTAAACATGTAAAGCAGTAATAAAAACACATCACATAAGAACACCAGATTTACATGAAAAACCCAAGAAGGGAAAAACCATGGTGAGGATTAGCTCACTAATATATGAATTACAATACCAAATACAATAAGGCTCATTTCTCGAAAAGATAATGAAAGGCTCGCTATCAGTGGCTCACTGCTAAATGACTCACTACCTAGAAGAAATAAGAAAGAAGAAGGGGTGGCTCACTACCAATTTGAACTACTACCAATGTATCTCTCATATGCTAAAGATACAGTTTCACTAAAGCACAAAAACCACATCAAACAAATTGAAATGTAGACACCTGAACTACTCACTGCATTAGTAAGTCATAGGCATTAAGGCTCACACTCATATCTCCACACTTGATCACTTTCACATATTTCACTTCTCACACACTTTGCACTTAATCCACACAATAATTTAGCTTGCATTTATACACTTTGTGACCTAAAACAATCTCAATTAGGTCGACCTTAAGGAAATGTATACACCTCAATCGTGTATCACCAAATAAGTTGGGACCAAACACTTCCACAGTATAAAGAAGTGAAGTCAAACCACACTACTACTTAATTCGGACCTAAATCTATATAAACATGCTTCTCAACACTTCCTCAATCAACAATTATCCTCTACAATTAGCACTAGCATGCTAGGTTAGCCAAACCTGCACTAACACTAACAAGCAACTCTGAACACACCTCTTAAGGTCTAAAAACATCTCGCAGACCACACAACAACACTCTAGAATATTCATACAACATCTCAAAATACTCCAACACCATCAAAATATTTTGCACAACCACTGCAACCACTTGAAACTCAAAAAAACCTTCATTTTGTGCAACCAGACATATTGGCACAAACATCCAATACATCAGACAATCTTGTGAAACAACTCAGCACCTGAAACCTCAAGGGAAGTTAGATACAAACATTATAAGCATGTTCCTAGATTTGCAACACTAGAAACTTCGCTGCGGAGAAATGCAGAGCAATATCATTTCTCCCAAACACCCTGTTTCACCAAACAAACATATTGTCAAACACATCTTCCATTGTAGAATGATCCATAACCTGAAATTATCGATATGATAGCTCTAAACACTTTCAATCATCAAGTCCAAACCACGTGGGAACATATTCAACCATGAAGAAATGCAAAGAAAAAAATTGAATACCACTCTATCACACTAAACTCTCTTTTATTCAAAATTTCTCAAAAGCGCTTGGAAATCAAGCACCACAAACACCATCTCAACATATGCAACACCTTCTCGGCATATCAACCATACAAGAGGTTGATATCCACAAACACCTACGAGCATTGTTGCTACATTATAGGTTGACACTAGTGACAATACTAATGACAACATAATGCAAACAACACACTTGAACATGCTTCCTCAAGGGTTGACATCAATGCAACAATGCTTTGTTGACATCAATGACAACATAAGTTTCCAATATCAAGGGGGTGTATAACTTCATAATAATGTCTATAGGCACCATCACTTCAACAAAAATAATAAACCCTTTATATTTATTGTTTAGAAAAATAATATTCTTATTGTTTTGCTAAGTAGTCCAATCCGAAGAATTAAAATCCCATAAATCCCCAAACTATTAAATCTCTTTATTGAAAAGATAATAAGCATGCCTTGGAAATGAGACAATAAGAGGTTGTAATTGATACGACACCATTCTATTTCACCAAATAGATGAAGAGCCAAAATTAAAACCATGTTTCAATGAAGAATTTTTCCAATTGAGACATTTGCAAATATGTTGCCACGCCTTTCATGTGGAAAGAAGAAGAAATGATACTTTTAAATGAAAGAAAGGAGCCAACAAAATTTTGTCTAGTCATCAAACAGATTGTCATTTCCCTTTGAAAATAGTCTATATGATTTGATAATGAACCAATTTTTTTATGGATCTTAACCATTAACAACTCTAATTATCCATTTAACTGACAAACAAACCCCTTGAGTTGTGTGATCCAACATACCCTATCCACCTTTAGTTTTAGGTAAGATACTATGAAGTAGATTTAAATCCAGTATCACTATTTCAATTAGACCATAAAAATTGACAAATATTTTGTTTAAGTGACCTCATAACCTTTTTTCTTAAGACATCCAAAATAAATAAATAATAAACACATGAAACAAAAAAATATGATGTTCACAACTTAAATCTTACTAGCTTAAAATAAAAATTTATTTTCCCTAATACAAAACTTATTTTCCAAGTTATTTAAATAACATATTCACATTTCAAAAAGGAGTTTGAACTTTGACAATTTGAAATTTTGAATACAAGTGCTTAACCATGGAACATCACTTCAGTCAAACTAAATCCTCAAAACAAATCCAATATAATTTTTTTTTGACATGGTATGCTCTTTTGTGAGCGGCATAGGATAGAGTTTGACAAGTTCTCTTGTAATAAGTTTTCCGATCCAAAACTTTTTTACATTATAATTTGTTCAAATGGACTATGGAGATATTATTATGATTTACGCCGAAGGCATATCCAATATGAAAATGAGCAACCTAAAATGTTCAATCAATGGTAATCCACTTGCAAGACAACGATTGAAACGTCTGCAACCGCCGATGCAAATCCAGAGTGTTGGGTAGATGTTTCATTGCAAAATTTTTCTTCTATGAAAAGTCAAATGTTTTAATAAGAGCAAGGACTAATAAACAATCCCATTGAGATTTTTTTCAAATTTTATAATAAGAGCCATCGCCTTGACCCTTCTCCCGCCTCTTTCGTTTGCAATTCTCGGCCACAAGGTAATCTCAGATCCCCTCCTCAACAAAATCATGATGAACAATGAACTATTGAGCATAGATGCCTTCAGCCCTTCCACATAAAACATTCAACACAACTTGTGCCCACAAATTGCAGAATACAAATGTTGTTACCCTGCTCTAAAACTCTCATATTATCTTAGGCAGAGAAGGACAATAGCTAAGCTCACTATATATGGTGTTGCACTTGACTATTGCATTTGTGTGAAATTTTCTACATCCTTTTAACAAGTATATTTTACGCTTACTCCATAATCATAGCATTCCATGATGTGTCATCTCTTTGAGGCATTATGTCATACAATTAACATGCCTTGTCTATGTTTCTGCATTTTTCATGTACATGACTAAATGTTGTAGGATTTGACTTTACATGTGTGCCGACTTTATTTACTTGAAATTTTCAAAAGCCCTTTCAATAAATCATTTTTTTTCTTGCGCATAACCTGCAATGTTTCCAATCCCTGGGATTGCATTTCTTTGAGGCATTATGTCAAACAGTTCACGTGCCTTATCTATGTGTCCACTTTTTACATACATAGCTACATGGCAGTTGAAATTACATCGAAAAAAAAAAAACCTCCATCTTTTATGTTGCGATGGAAGTCCATACCCTATTCCAAAGCTCCCATTTTGGCTTTGGTAGAGTGGATGCTGACAAAGGTTGTGGAATGTGGCGTTATACTGCCAGTCGCACCTGCGTGATACAATTTGTGCAAAATCTTGAGGAAAGTCGTTGGCCATGGTTTCAGAGAGTTATTTTGTTTTATTTTCTTTGGAATTTGGTATTCACCTCTATCACTGCTTGGGTTAGCAAGGTCAAATGCTCAAAACTCCCTTATATCCTCTTATTTAATTCAATTGTTGCACATACAAATGGGGTTGATTTGTTATTGCGTTGTGAATTTTTACAATGGTTTAGTGTGATGGCTTATTGAGGACTGCTAGGCATGTGGAGCCTTTAAATTTCTGTTTCTGAAAGCATTGGAGGTTTTGTTCTTTTTTGGGATTTTGAGCATCATGTGTACTTCATAAAATATCTCTCGCGTTGATGGTATGGGAAATGTCAATTGATGAATTTGGGATTCTTATGTTTTTCCTATTCTTCTCTTTTTTGGGCATTAAATGTGTGGAATTTTAGTGATGAATAAGTTTGATTTTCCCTATCTTTTTTGTCCATTGGCATTTGTTTGTTGCCAACAATCATTATAAGATTGAGAGGTATTGGTTTTAATTTTTTTTTCAATTTTTATTTATTCTTATGATCTTTGTGTGGGGGCTAAGAGGTTTAGAGAATTTTAATTGATTTAATAAATACCTCTTTGGTTTTTTAATTTTTTTGTATTTCAACATAGATTCATTAGACAACCCAACATAACTTTGCGATTTGATGTTTAAAACCATGTCAACAATAGTGATGAAGAAATTAGGTGGATGCTAAGATTTACCAAGGATCATCCAGATGTAATAAGTAATTGTATCTATAGGATCTTTTCCAAGATACCTATGATAACATTATTATATTTGAACTCACTACTTGCACACTCTTTTCAACTTTTCATCTTAATCATGTGTATGTGCAAGATCATCATGGAAAAAATAGGCCCTTAAGTGGCAATGAAAATTCAGAAAAATCAGAGTTACGCAACTTGACATAAAAATTTGAATAAGTTATCTATATTATTTAAAAAATATGTAAGAATAGAATGTGGAAAATTGAATGTAGTTTCTAAACTATTAAGTTTATTATATTTTTTTAAAAGTCTATTTGGTGAAAATTTGAAATTTCAATGCAGTAGTACTTAAATTTTAAGAAAAAAATAAGAAGTAGGTGTCTGTCTGACCACCCTAACCACAATAAAATGATAATATTTTTTTATAAGATTTTAGATATAAGTAGAGGACCCATGTCTGGATGTGACACATATCTTTTTGTATTTTTTTTCCAAGTAAATAATTAAT
>VDFB02113498.1:164761-203336 GCA_007258455.2 Sequoia sempervirens
GGTTTGAAGTAATTTCATTCTTTTTGAGCATTTAAAATGGAGTTTTAAGCCTTCCACCTAAAAGTGACCTCTAAATCACTCTAAACACCATAACTACCTCATTCTTATTCATTTGTTTTGCAAACAAGCATTTTCATTCCAAGAGGCCGAGCTTTCATTTTTGCTTGTTGGATTGAATGTGGACCGTGACACAACTTTCTTTTTTCAAAAATTATTCAACATCATTGAACTAAGAATTTATCACACATCTGTAGAGAAACAAAGGAGTACTACAAACTAAAACACATTACACTTCGGTTCTCACTGACTTGATGTACTCTTCAACATCTCTCTTCTCTAAAAGCGACCTCTAAATCACTTCAAACACCTTAACTACCCTAAAAGCGACCTCTAAATCACTTCAAACACCTTAACTACCTCATTCTTATTCATTTATTTTACCAAACAAGCATTTTTCATTCCAAGAGAGTGACTTTCATTTTTGCTTTCAAAGAAAAATTTCCTATGCCATACCATTACAACTGCCGCGGGTAAACTAAGTTTTGTATTGTGGACCTATATTAAGCTACCACTCTCAAGACCAATGTAACAATGATACAAAATAACTTTTGAGACTGCAAGAAGACATCTGATAAATCTTGAGTGTACTAAAAGAATTCTTATGATTTTTGAAGAATGTTGATAACTCTACTCAGTTGTCTTATTTTTTCAATATCATACAAATTGAACCCTGGCATCAATAGACTTTGTATATCAAGCTACCACAATTCAAGATTTAACGATGAATATTTATCATGCATGTTTTAAATGACATTCAAGTTTATGGTGGTTTTTTTGTTTATATGATGTTATGTGGTATTCTAGTCGTAATTCATGCTTCTAGGCTGCACATCTATATATATATTATGTTTACATGTTTTCTCCATTATTCGCCCCCTACACCACAAGTAAATTGCTGCATAGCGTGTGGAATGAGGGGGCAGTAGGCCTGAGATCCCTTTAAAGTTTGTTTGAGTGCATTTAAAATGAAGTTTTAAGCCTTGCACCCTAAAAGTGACTTCTAAATAACTTCAAACACCTTAACTACCTCATTCTTATTCATTTGTTTTGCAAACAAGAATTTTCATTCCAAGAGGCTGAGATTTCATTTTTTCTTGTTGGATTGAATGCGGACCGTGACACAACTTTCTTTTCTCTAAAATTGTTCAGCATCATTGAACTAAGACCAATGTAACAATGATACAAAATAACGTTTGAGATTGCAAGAAGACGTCAAAATGGCTAGTGTACTAAAAGAATTCTTATGATTTTTGAAGAATGCTGATAACTCTAATCAGTTGGCTTATTTTTTCAATATCATACAAATTAAACCCTGGCATCAATCGACTCTGTATATCAAGCTAACACAATTCAAGTTTCAACGATGAATATTTATCATGCATGTTTTAAATGACATTCAAGTTTATAGTGGTTTTTTTGTTTATATGATGTTATGTGATATTCTAATCATAATTCATATTGCTAGGCTGTATATATATATTATTTTTACATGTTTTCTCCATTGTTCGGCCCCTACACTGCAAGTAAATGGCTACATAGCGTGTGGAATGAGGGGGCAGCAGACCTGAGACCCCTTTAAATTTTGTTTGAGTGCTTTCTTTTCATTTTTTGTGAGTTTTGTGCCAAGTTTCCTCAAAGAAATGTGGTCTCATATAATTCAATGACAAGCTAATGCATTTGATAGCTGCTCCTAGTTATTATTTATATGTAATGTGAAGTAATTGCATAACTACTTCTAGGTTGACTTTGTAAAAACTATATTGTTATTAAATTTTTTTCATCTATTAGCATCTAGTTGTTATTTATGCAATGTGAAGTAATGCTTTGAGTTTGAAAGATGTGCAATGCAATGTAATCAACAATATGAATATAAACTACATAATATTTAACCATTCTTTTTATGCTATTGTACATTGATATTTAACCATTGCTCACTTGATTAAATTTTCAAAGAGTTTAATCATGCACATGAGGAGGAAATTAAATTTCGATTGTCAACTTCTATATATCAAATTATCCAATAATCAAGTGTATGTCCATATACAAAAATGGCATCAACGCCAATTCAAACAAAGTTTTACAATATGTGGCATATGCCATCTTGGTATCTATTCAAAATTTACATGCCAAAATGTCTATCTCATCCTAAACTACTGGTGGATCATCAAAATGGAGCCTCTTTGAAGCCCTCGTTGGCTCTGAAGGTAGTTGCATAAGAAAAATTCAAACCACAATTGAGATTAGTTATACTATATAATTTAAAATCGAATAATTAACATAAAAATCAATACACATTGAATTATAATAGAACTCTAAAATTGAAATCTTGATTACCTGAAATATACGTCTCTTCGAAGGGTTATGAGTCCTAGAATATACCCCTCTCAAAGAACTAACCAAACCAACTTTTGTAATGTCAATATATATATGTGAACAAAAACATGAAATTGATCCAAGTTAGCATAGAATTGTCAGTAATAAGAACATATTTACCAAGCACAAAATAAAATAAACACATACCTCTTTAGGATGATCTTTTTCTGTATCTCCTTTAGGTGTTTCAACACCTCCTCCTTCAGGTGTTCGAATACCTACTCCTTCAAGTATTGTGGCACTTATTAACAATGATGTATAACTCACAACCACCTGTACATAAAAATGACAAGTACATATGAAACTACGAATCTATGTCAATGTATGCATAATCAATAAAAGATCTTATAAATCTTAATTCAATCAAATTTGAGTTCAATTACCTTTCCCTTATCTAACATTGTGCCTCCATAGTCTAGAGAGCGTCACACCTCGCTCGCACTAGGTGTTTCCTACAAGCAGAGAATAAGATAAACATATAAGTTAATATATAATTTCATTAATGACAATTCAAATGACAAGCAAGTATATAGTAAAAAAATGTAAATGAGTGAGTGCAAAAATACATACTGTTTGTGTCTTGAGGCCAAATGAAATGGCCCTAAGGGTGCTATCAGTCCCATGTGAGCTCCTCCTCAGACATTAACTATTAAATAGACCATGTAAATAAATATTAGTACTTGATACTATCTCTTATTAATATTCATTTAAAAAAAATGCAAGTTATGAATTTACACCTTAAATGTTACATGTGTCTGTAACTATTCCAATGTCCACCTCTCTAGCAGGAGAGGACTCTGTAGGGTGTGCTCCACTCCCTTGTTGTGATATGCTATAATCTCCACATCCTGGATGTCATAATCAGAAGTGTCTAATGGATGCTCAGGGGGGCTGTACAATAGGACCCAAGCATATCTGCTGGCACGTATTGCAAATATGTGGCACACAAATATGTGGACCCGAGGAGGATGATGCAATAGCACTGGATCCATCACCAAGATCACCAGAATGTGGCTGAGCTACTGAAGAAGCATGGGAAACCAAAAGACCACTCAAAGAGTGAATGGCCTAGATAGTTTGTGTGGTTGCATCCTCGTAATATCTGGATGTTGTACTGGAGGTGAGGAGGAAGGAGGATGAGGAACATGTGGGTGCCTGACTACTCTAGCTGCCCCTAGCCTATCCTTGGGCATACCTCCACCAACGCCTTGGAAGGGTTTAATGTCAAAGTAATTGACATGATGCCCTAACAAAAACTTAGCATATAATTTTTTAATAAAGTAAAAGGGTACATCAAGATTATTGTTGCGTGGTTTATCAAAAACCATACACCAACGATCCCAAAAGTTATCTACTATGCCCCTATGCATGCACCATTTTATAGAAAGTTTTGGTTTGTTAACATTAACTGGAAAACCAGTCTGGGGTTAATAAATAAAGAGGCTATTTGGGATTTTGTTATTTGGAGATTTTTCACATCATCATAAGACAATCCACATGCATAATATTCCCTCATGGTTTCTTGCCACGAATGAAAGGCATTATGTTGGGTGGAGAGGGTTTCTACATTTGTAATTATTCCTGTCAATGTGGTTGACATACGGGATAATCGAGGGATTTTCTTATAAACATCACAAATGCCCCTCAATTGCTCCAATTTTTCATGAATTAAGTCTTCAATTGATGGCTATGGAGGTGGTGGAGTATTTGGCATTTCTGCATTTTGATTCTTAGCTGGTGGATTTTCATTCTCAACTGGTGGAATTTGTGCATTCTCATTCTAAACAGCCATAATTCCTGATTAAAGATAAAAAATAATTAATCTAATTAAAATTAGACAATATAAATGAAAATATTATAAAAATACCCTAGTTTTTAAAAAAAATCCAAAAAGAACCTTACTTTTTAACAAAAATCTATAAAATTCTCTAATTTTTAATACAAATACATAATTAACACTATTTGTAAATCAAATTCCATAAAAGAACATTCATTTTTTTAATCAAAATCCATTCTAAACTCAATTGTTTCATAAAAATTCAATCAAAAACCCTATTTTGAAAAAAAATACACCAAAAAAATTCAACTTTTTAAATCAAAATCCATTCTAAATTCATTTTTTTCATAAAAGTTCAATCAAAACCCTATTTTGAAGAAAAATCCACAAAAAACATTCATTTTTTTTTATCAAAATGCATTCTAAACTCAAATTTTTCATAAAAATTCAATCAAAAACCCCAGTTTTTAAAAAAATCCACAATAAACTATTTGAAATTATCCAAATCTAATTCAAAATTGAATCAAAGCAAATCAAAATCAAAATTTTTACCTTTCCAAATCGGATATTGGCGAAATCGGATATCTGTTATGCGAAGAACCTCCTCACTATGCGCCCACAGGTTGTTGACTGTCAAATGAATTTAAAACAACGACAGATTTTGTATATATATGCTTTTTACAAATAAGATATCCAATTTGGATCGAATATCTGATTTGGAAAACTAGGATTGGTGTTTGCTTTGGTGGTCTGTACTGACACCTGAGCCTAAAAAAAGTCAACATAGTATTTTCGCTTTTTGGGTTGATGAAAGACGTTTTTTTTTCCTCATTGCCACGTTTTGGCTCACCATGATCCTGCACATACCGTCATGTAGGATTATTGTCATACTTTTAGTATCATATAAACTTAGTTGATGAATAATGTTGAGTGGTATTCATTAATACCCATGCTTAATATTTAGTTGTAAAAAGAATTTATGATAGATCAAAGAAACAATAGATAATGATAAAGAATAATTATTATATCATATATAGATCTCTTTAGGTTTGGGATATGGTATTTAATAGATTATGGTTAAAGCTAATCATTTTATGTTTGGAATTTTTAATTGACAATATCAAGATTTTATTGCACTAAATGTTGCTTATCCATGCATGCTACTTAGTTAGTTGTAACTACACTAAAAGGATATCTACATGATCATGAATATTCCTTCTAGCTATCATAGGAATCTATTGATTACAATGGGCAACCTTGCTAGAGCTTGTCTACTTTTGGATTCATGTTGGTTTATTTTGAAACCTTGCCTTGAGGGTAAGACCAAGTGAGTTTTTACTTGATATGAGGAATGATCAAATCCTCAATCAATTAGGGGTTAAATCTTCATATTATCTTCTTTCATGATCCGAAGTAGAATGATGTTTTGTATTGTTATTAGGATTATGGTTACTTAGTTACTTAGTTTGGCTTTCACACCTATCAATTGCAGTTGCTTGAAATCTTTTAAAGCCTTTTCAACATTTTTTTAGTGCCTATTCCATAGTTATGAGAGCACATTCTTTAATGCAATGAAAGATATCCATGGTCTTCATGAGGTTCTTGTACACACCACCACCTTCACTCCCAATCACCATACTCTTGTGCCTGTGTTTCCCATCATTCTCTTTATAATCCATTTAACTCCCCTTTCTAGCACCCATGATTGTACTTTAGCTCTCCTCACCATCCTCTCATTTTTTTAATAATTTTAATTTATTCTTGTATACACCTAAAAATGGTCACATCACATTGTCTGGTAATTAATTAAATATTTTTAATATTTAATTAAATCTTTGAATTCCATCTATGTATAAATAAATTTAAATAATTTATTTATATTGTTCATTATTTCATTTCGATTAAATAAATAAATTTATTTAATCATCTTTTCGTATTCAATTCTTAATTAATTAAATAAATATTATGGTTTATTTATATTAATTATCATATAAATCTTAGTTTGAATATTATATTCAAATAAAGATTAAAATATTCTTCTTTTCTTCTAAATATCATTTATAATTAAATATTCCAAAATATTTAATTAATTCCTCTAATTCGATTCTAATATTCATTCATAATTAAATATTCCAAAATATTTAATTAATTCTTCTAATATTTCATATTTTTCTAAAGTCACATCATGATTAAATATTCTAAAATATTTGATTAAATCTTCCATAGTTTTAAAAATCAAAAATCAAAATTCATTAAATGAAATTAAATAAATTTATTTATTTAATTAATTTTGGGATTTATCTTCAACACCCGTGAAACAAACTGCCCAAACAGAAAATTTAATTTTCTCTGTTTCTGTGCAGGTTTGTTCCCATGGGTTGAAGACAAGAATCCATCCTTCTCTCCAACCTCTCAACCTCTTCCATCTTCTTCTCAACTTCTCCATCTCTCACCTTTCAATTCTACTAGACAATCTCACAGCCGTAGATTCTTGCCAACCAGGATTTTTTCTGCAAAAATCTATAAATATGACTGCCGGGCACTCCAAATCATATAGAAGTTTTAAGCAGGAAAATTATAGTCAAATTGAAAGTAGTATAAGCATTCATAGCATTCATAGAATTCACAGTATTTTCATAGCATAGAATCATAGCATAGAATCATGACATCTTCCATTCACAGCCCCTGTGCATAATCCACAGCCCCTTTCCATATCCGTGAGCATTTTCATATTCATAGCATATAGGATAGAATTTCTTTTTGCATAACTCATTCTATAGCAACCATTTGGAGAAGCTGACTTTATACAAAATCTGAGAGCAGCAGCTTCAAATCTCTAGAGATAGAGGAAGATGGAACGCTTCTGAGAATTATCTTTATTTCTTTGTTTGAATTTCTTCAGTATAATGTTCTACTAATTGTGTTTTTGTTTTCATTTAGATTACATATATTAACAATACACATTTTTGGTGCCCACCGTGGGGCTCTTGCCCCTAAATTTAACATCTTTTTACAGCTTTCTGTGACAGGTTACAGACAAAAACAACGAAATAGCGCAGGAAACACGTCTTCGAAACTTCAATACCCAGTTCAGCGCATTTGAGGACTTTTGCAGCGCCTGTGAGGTCTTTTGCAGTGCCCATAAGGTCTTTTATAGCACCCATAAATACTTTTGCAGTGCATTTAAGGTCTTTTGCAGTGCCCATAAAATCTTTTGCAGCGCCCGTGATATGTATTGCAGCGCCCGTAAGAGATTGTGCAGCGCCCGTGACAACTTTTGCAGCGCCTATAATGTCTGTTGTAGCACAATTTTTAGAAAGCAGTATATTGTAATATGTAAGCTTAATATAGTTTAACTGAATCCGACGCAACCGCGGACAGTTAGTAATTTTTTTTTTAAAAGTAAAAGGAAGCAATCCTAGGGTAGACACCTAACTTAAAAAGAAGCAATCCTAGGGTAGACATTTAAGGTCAAAAGAAGCAATCCTAGGGTAGAAATTTAAGGTCAAATGAAGCAATCCTAGGGTAGACATTCCACACTTTATTTTTGGGCTAAAAAGAATTTTCTGTTTGTGTGAAGCAAAATCTTCACTTAGCATAGAAAACCTTTATTTTTGGGCTTAAAATACATTATTGTTTGCTTTTTTTTTGGTGATATGCCTATGCTCTCCCCTTAATTGGGTGATCAAAATGCCAAACTCACCTATTTCCCTTCATGCAATTTCTTGTTTTATTAGTACCTTTTAGAAGGCCTGCCATAGTGGGAAAAAGTACTCACCCTACGGGAACGACCTAAGTGGGAACAACTAAATCCAAGTTTTCCAACCCACTATAATCAAATGCGGATGGTTGATGAAAATCCCATTCGACGGTAGTGTGCATTGATAACCATCCCCAAAGACTTTGTTCTAAAGGTAGGGAGGTCTCTCGAGGGAGTCTATCATTTACCGCACCGAACGGAAACCCTTATTAAGAACTTAGTGTAGTATCTTACTGAGTCAGTTTCTGAACATTATATTAATCACAGTGCAGGGGAGGGAAAAATCTACCCCCAAGATACTCACCATATAACTACCAAGGATTGTTTGCTCAGGGGATCCGGTATCCACTTCCATCACTCTGAGTACGCACCTGGAAAAGACAAAAACACGGGCGCCCTTTCGGGGGTGACATGGCTGTGTGAGTCGACGCAGTTTTAAGATGTGGGCTGTTGATTTCTATGATGACCTACTTGAGAATTAAGAGTGAGTCTGTTTGAAGTGCTTATCATGTGTAAAACCCGTTAAAACACTTTTTGAACAACATTTTGATTATAAACTTGATGTTTAGCATAGGACTTAAGACAACCATTTTACAAATTGTTTGATGTGTTTTCAATACACTAATTCAGATAAGATCATCCAAAACACTCATTATCACATTGATTAATCTCATGTTACGAGATTGGAAATCCACAACGTTTGTAAAGAAATCCGTTTTCAAAAGGATTAAAAAGCCAAAGAAACCCCTCAATCACAAGAAACTATTGAAGAAGCAATGATTCTTGTATCAAAGCCGAAAAGTTTTACTCAAATATAGAACCTTTCTTCATAGGTATCATGATTGTGTTAGAGGTCTTTCAGATGATTATGCCATAGAACCTTTGTATTCACAAGCTTACTTTCAAAGAAGAGCCCTTTCTCAAAGGCATAACCATAGTCAACGCATTCGTTTCTGTTATATTCCCCAACCTGCAATCGAATATTCTACTCATCCAAATCAAATTTTGCAATAGAGAACTTAGAATACATTAGGCATCTATCACAAAATCCATCCTTTTACCAAGCCATGATCAAAACTTCATAAAGTGCAAAATCATCCTTTTCTTGATCTTTTGCTTACATTCCCGCTAACAGGATTTTCATCCTTCCACTTAGGGAACAACACAAGCTAAAGATTAGAAATTTTGTGTAAGTCATAAAATCTTCATTCTATCTTGACTTTCATATATATCACATAAATTGCACTATTTCACTCTTTTGATCAAAAGCAAGTAGAACTTGGAACAAAACCTATGCCTATCTTCACGAGATCTCAAAAACAAATGGAAAAATACGAGGGAGAAACCACTACAAGTAAAATGGGTGATCGTAATGAAAAAGAAGAGGAAACGTTTAATCTTGATGAGTTAACAGAAGAAAAGCTTCAAGAAGCAGAACAAGATCCTTAATTCCATACTCTTATGGAAAAGATTTTAGAACGAAACAAAGAACGATACTTTCTTTCATTAGCTAATCAAGGAGCTAAGTTACCTCACAATTTCGACATAGAAGGGATTAAACAAAGTCCTGAAATTCCTCCTAATGACTTTAGTGCTCTTAATCAACAGATAAAAGAATTACAAGGGCAGATAAAAGAGATGCAAGGGGGTACAACAAAGAAATATGTTTTGGAAGACATATCTCCTTATCCATTTGATAGGAGTCTTCAAATGATCCCATTTCCAAAACATTGTGAAATCCCTAAGTATGATATGTATAATGGAAAAACTGATCCCATTGACCATGTGAGGGATTTTCAAAACATGAGTCTAGAATTTGCCTATGATGATACCTACTTGATGCAATTATTTCCACGAAGTCTAGGTGTACAATCCATGGAGTGGCTTTCTAAGATCACTCCACCCATCAAAACTTTTGAGGAGTTAATAAATCAATTTATATCACAATACTCCTACAACATACAACACCAGATAACAATTCTTGATCTTTGTAAAGTGAAACAAAAAGTAGGAGAACCCTTCACTACGTTCTTACAAAGGTGGAGAAGGTTATTTGCACGATATTCCCGTCCTATTCCTGAAAAGGAAAAGATGGATATCTTTATCAATAGCCTTGATCAAGAATTAAGCTATAGGCTTAACCTTCATTGTCCTCATAACTTTGAAAAATTGATTGAAAACGCAATCACCATTGAAGGGGCCTTGGTTAAAAGGGGAGTGATAAAACTTGATAATCCAAGTACATCGAATCAAAACGATAAAATAAGGTTTTGGAACAGAAATAAAAATGTTGTCAATGATTGTATAGTGGATGCAAATAATTTATGAACAAGACCATCTGTTTTCAATTTATCAAGTGCTCCACGAAACAATCAACAAGGAAATACAACTCAACAAGGACAAACCTCCAAGCAAGAAAACATGACCAATCAAAATACCAATCAAAATCGTGGTAATTTCAATAATAATCTTGGCAATACCCAAACATCAAATCTGTCCAGACCTTCATTCTTTTCAAATAGATGGAATTTTACCACTTTGGGTCAATCTCTTGAGTCTGCTCTCAAGGAGCTTCTTGATAATAAGGTTATCACCTTACCACCACAAAGAGATTATGAGCCACGAGTCAAACCACCATCATGGAATGACTCGTATTATTGCAATTATCATCGATGTAAAGGTCATAGAATGAACAATTGTCAAGCTTTGAAAAATCTGGTACAAGATTTAATTGACAATGGTACCATTACAATTGAGGGACATCATACCAATGACGATCATCAAGCATTCAAAGATCCTTTACCAAACTATCAAAAGGGGGAAACGTCATATACCAAAGCCAAAAGCATATATAATGTTGAAGACAATATAATCCGTCACATCTACGCAGATGATCAATGGGTTAATGTTATCAAAATCAAGGGAAAACAAGAATATCAACAGGTTAATGTGACCACAAGAGGTCAAGCAAAGGTTGTTCTAAAAGGAAGTTCATCTAAAACAACTATTTCTCCTCCAAGTCAGTATAATCTTGTTGATCAACTGAGAAAAACATCAGCTCAAATCTCCATCCTTGAACTTCTCAAAATATCTCCCATACATAAGAATATTTTAGAAGAAGCTCTTGTAAACACAACTGTTGATACTGATCTGGATATAAACAGATTTCAAGCCATGGTGGGACACTTGTCTTCCTCCACTTGTCTTTCATTTTCCGATAAAGATGATGCCTCTATGACACATCCACATAATTCCTCGCTTTATCTTGAAGTCATGATCCATAAACATCGAATTAGACGTGTCTTAATAGATGGAGGAGCCGGTTTGAATATTTGTACCTTAAAGTTAATAAATGCCTTAGGAATATCAGAAAATGAAATTGATCCACGAAGGAAAATAACTATCAAGGCATATGATGATGAAGAAAGAGCTTCTAAAGGATTAATATTGTTGCCTATCAAAGTGGGACCTGTTGTGAAGAATACATTTTGTCAGGTTCTAGATTGAGATCTTTCTTATAACATACTTTTGGGTCGTCCGTGGATTCATGATATGCAAGCAGTACCATCAACGTATCATCAATGTATCAAGTTTCCATATGATGGACAAGAAATAACAATACAAGTTGATTACAATAGTACCCAAACTTGTTCAAATCTTCGAGTAACTCAAGATGTCTTTGTACCACATAATAGGGAAGCTCTTGCTATTTCTTCTTCCAATTTACAAGTCTAATTACAAGAATTGACAAAGAATCTTGATACTAAGCTGAAGTTCAAAGACAAAGGGGTAGGTGAATATTCACTATCTCTCTCTACTTTACCTCCTTCTTCGAGGTCACATGGACAACCAACCTTATCAAATCAAAAGATTGCAATAGCTTCTACATCTCAAGCTTCTGTGCCAATCACAAAGTTTGATGGAAAATTCATTAGAGCTAACACCACTGAAGAAGAAGCTGAAGATAGGGACATCCTAAATTGGCTATACAAAGATGAAGATGAATCTCTCTTGCACATTAAGTTGCCTAAAGAACAATATGGTAAGGGGTATGCTATCATGCAGAAGATGGGCTATGAAGGAAATGGTCCTATAGGAAAAAGAAGAGAAGGAATTGTGGAACCAATTCAACCTATTTAAAAGCATTCAAGTGATAAAACAGGACTTGGATATGGTAAAGATAAAGAAGAATCTACTTCACAGCAAATACAATCAACTCATGAAGGAGGATCAGTGTCAGATAGACCTCATGAATCAGTTTTCCAATTACAGAATAGTTCAGATACTAATTCTAATGAATATGAATGGGACACCATTTATAATGATGAATTTTGGAGGGACAAACAAGTTGATACCATACACAAGTATGCACCTGTTCTTATACAAGGAGAAGGCTCAAGGATTCCACTTGATTATGTTTTACAAAGCGATCATGACTCAAGTGAGGATGAATCAGATTCTAACGAGATTGACAATCAATAGGAGAATACCATCATAGACCTTGTCTACCATGAGGATGATAATCATATCATGACTTTGACAATTCAAGACCTTACCCAACCTAATGATCCTATGCCTTTAGTTTATCCAGAACTTATTGATTGGGACATTGACGCACCTATCCATATTCCTACATTCAATGATGATGAGGATATTATAAATTTCCTTTGTTCCTCAAATGCAGAAAACAATTGTTTCATTCAAGAATTCCATACTCGTGATTTTGATAAGGAGGGTGTCAAGTCTCTTAGCTGCAAAATAAATGAAATAAAAGATGGATCTATTGGTGAAAACCAAAAAATGGCAGTGATAGATCAACAAAAGAGAAAAATAAAGAGCGAATCTGGCAGTGAAAACCTTTCTGAGGCATTGAAGGATGAGAAACTTGACACTCTTCCCAAGTATTATCATGAAAGATCTTCTATTTTATTCGAACCAACAGAATCAATCAACATAAGTACAACAGAGCAGCCAAAAGTTTTGCAACTTGTAACATCATTAACAGTTGAAGAAGTCCTGAAATTCATGGAATTCTTGAAGGAAAATCAAATTAACTTTGCTTGGTCATATGCTGATATGCCAGGGTTAGATCCTAATATGATAATGCATCATTTATCTATCAAGGCAAGGGCAAAACCTGTGAAGGAAAAGCTTAGAAAAATGCATCCACATGTTGCGTTACTGGTCAAAGAAGAATTAAAGAAGCTTTTGGATGTTGGATTCATTCGAACTATTGATTATGCAGAATGGATTTCCAATATTGTACCTATTTCAAAGCCAGATGGAAGGATCAGAGTTTGTATAGATTTCAAAGATTTAAATAAGGCTTGTCCCAAAGATGACTTTCCTTTGCCTAACATAGATATGATTGTTGACTTAATTGCTGGCCATGCAATGTATTCATTAATGGATGGATTTTCAAGATATAACCAGATAAAAATTGCACCAGAGGATCAAGATAAAACAACGTTTACATGCCCTTGGGGTACATATTGCTGGAATGTAATGCCATTTGGGTTAAAGAATGTCGGAGCCACTTATCAAAGAGCAATGACAACAATTTTTCATGACATGATGCATACATTCATGGAAGATTATGTTGATGATTTACTTGCCAAATCTCACACACGGGAAGAAAATTTAGAAATATTGCCAAAAATCTTTATCAGAATGGAGCAGTTCAATGTTCGACTAAATCCAAAAAAATGTGTCTTCGGTGTTACATCTGGAAAACTCCTAGGATACATTGTTTCAGAAAAGGGTATAGAGGTTGATCCAGAAAAAGTACAAGCTATAATGGACATGCCGCCACCATGAAATATCAGTCAACTTTGATCATTGCAAGGAAGATTACAGTCCATCAGAAGACTTATAGCTCAACTAGCAGACAAAAGCTTTCCATTTACACATTTATTGCATAAAAATGTCCTATTCAAATGGGATGACAAATGTGAAGCAGCATTCAATCAAATCAAGCAATATCTTACGCATCCACCAGTTTTAATTCCACCTATTCCAGGAGAGCCACTCATACTCTATATTTCAGCAACAGAAGTATCTTTGGGAGCATTGCTAGCACAAGAAGATTCTACAGGTAAGGAAAGGGCCATATATTATATCAGTAGAACCTTAACAAGACATGAGTTAAATTATAGTTTCATTGAAAAAGCTTGCCTTGCAGTAGTGTTTGCTTCTCAAAAGTGGCGACATTATATGTTGGCTCATACAGTTAAGCTGATAACAAAGATTGATCCATTAAAATACTTATTAAGCAGAGCTACTTTAATAGGAAGACTTGCAAAATGGGTAATGATCTTAAGTGAGTTTGACATTCACTATGTAGATCGAAAAGCCATTAAAGGACAGGTCATTGCAGATCAGTTGGCTGAAGCACCTTTACAACAAGAAAATCCAATGCACATTGAGTTTCCTGATGCATATGTCTTCACAGCAACAATTCAGAAATCATGGACATTATACTTTGATGGATCTTATACACAATATGGCTCGGGGGCAGGGATTCTTTTTGTTACACCTGAAGGACATACCATTTCATGATCATATCGGTTGATGTTTCCTTGCACAAATAACATAGCTGAATATGAGGCATTGCTCATAGGATTGAAAATAGCTTTGGAATGGTGGATTACAGAACTACAAGTTTACGGTGATTCACAACTTGTCATTAATCAAATTAATGGTGATTATCAAACCAAAGATTATAAGTTGCTACCTTACAAGAATATGGTGGATGATTACAAGAAATATTTTGTGTTAATCAAGTTTTCACAAATATCAAGGATTGATAATAAAGCTACAGATGCAATGGCTACCATTGTTTCATTATTACAATTATCAGAAGATCAAATCAAGCATGAATTCTTAGTGGGACAATTGTTTTCTCCCGCCTATGATAATCCTGAAACCCAAGTCATATGTCATTTAACCGGTTCTGATTCACCTTTATATGGCAAGACTTATACCTATCTTAAAGATAATATCTTACCTTCAGATTTATCCCACAACCAAAAATGGAATTTCATTCGCCAATCATCCCGTTATACCTTAATTGCCAATATCCTTTATCGACGTGGTCTTGATGGTACACTCCTTAGATGTCTTGAACCTGACGAATCTGAAAAAGCCTTACAAGAGGTTCATGGTGGTATTTGTGGGACTCATTCAAGTGGTTTGACCTTAGCCAAGAAACTTGTCAGAATGGGATACTATTGGCCTACCATGGAGAAAGATTCTTTTACTTTTGTTAAGAAGTGTTCTAAATGTCAGATTCACAGGAATCTTATTCATGCACCTGCGCAGGAACTGCAATATTTTACTTCAACATGGCCTTTTTCTTAGTGGGGACTAGATCTTGTTGGAAAAATACATCCTTCATCATCAAATGGACATAAATTCATCATTACAGCCACGGAGTATTTTACAAAATGGATTGAAGCTGTTCATCTGACAATGGTGACGGGTAAACAAATATCTTCATTTATCCTAAATTACATTATTTGTCAATATGGAATTCCTAATTCTATTATCATTGATAATGGAAGACATTTCAAGAATCAGGATGTGGATGAACTTTGTGAAAGATTTCACATCCAACACAGGTTCTCTACACCTTATTATCCACAGGGTAATGGTCAAGAAGAATCTTCCAATAAAACCATCTTGAAGATATTGAAGAAGACAGTAAATGACGCCGGTCGTGATTGGCATGTCCAATTAAACCCAGCTTTGTGGGCATACAGAACTAGTATTAGCACACCAATAGGAGCTACCCCATATGCTTTGGTCTATGGAGCAGAAGCAATCTTACCCTTAGAAGTTGAAATACCTTCGCTTAGGGTCTCACTCAAGGGATTGATAAGTGATGAAGACTACAAAGTTTCTCGTCTCCAAGAGCTAGAATTGTTAGATGAAAGACATCAACATGCAGCTGATCATTTGAAGGGTTATCAACAGATTATGTCTCGTACTTACAATCATAGAGTTAAACCACAGACATTTCAAGTGGGTGACTTAGTCTTGAGAGAAAATCCACGTAATCAGCAAGACAGAGAAAAGAAAGGGAAATTTGAACCTAATTGGCTTGGTCCATTTGTTTTCATTGCAGCATACGGTTCTGGTGCATATCAGTTATCCACGTCAGAGGGGGACCTGTTTGAAGAACTGATCAATAGTATTCATCTGAAGAAGTTCTATGTCTAAAAAGTCCTGAAAAAATCAAAAAAATCATAAAAAGTCCTGAAAAAATCAAAAAAATCATAAAAAGTCCTGAAAAAATCAAAAAAATCATAAAAAGTCCGAAAAAATCAAAAAAATCATAAAAGTCTAAAAATCAAAAAAAATCATAAAAAGTCCTAAAAATCAAAAAAATCATAAAAGTCCTAAAAAAATCAAAAAAATTATAAAAAGTCCTGAAAAATAAAAATAAAAAAAATCAAAAAAATCTTGAAAAAGTGCAATAAAAACAAGTAGTGAAGACCTGGCAAACAGGAGCTACTTGTGATCAAAATGGGCTCCTCCATTTATTAGTTTATGTCTTGTTTTCATTTTCGGTATCATCCATCCATATTTATCATCTGTATATATCTTTCATATCCATATCATACAGTGGAATCTTCTGTTTCATCATGGCTTGATGAAATTTGTATATATCCATACTCTTTAGGTTGTGTTTACAATGGGGGAAAATGCAGAAACATAGATTGAACAAGAGAGGGGCAACAAGCTTTTCGAACATTGCAAATAGACACCAAAAATAGTTTGACAAAACACAACAAACATTGCCATATCAAATCAACCACAACATGTTTATTCAATGCCAATGGAAATCGAAACAACATAATCCAAACAACTATCGAAATGAGAATATCAATGATGATAATCGAATTGGATGATCTTAATTTGAATAAATGTTTGAAATATTTTAAGCAAGATTTGAATGGTTGTTTGATTTTCTATCATATCTTTGGAGTAATTCAATGATGTACTGAACTAGAAAAACAAGGAAGGAGTATGATTTTTCTTTGTATGCTGTTTGTGAGGAAATCATTAGTACTATGCAAATTGGTCGCGAGACATGCTCTAATATGTATCATGGGTGACATTTCGGAATTTGCATGGGAAAAGCATTAACTCTTGTCTGTTTATGCAAGCAATACTCAGGTCATCTCGGTTCAATTATACCTAGATGTTTGTATTAACTTGCTATATTAAAAATCATGAAAACAATACTCAGGTCATCACTGGTGCTAACATACCCTTTGATGCTTGTATTAACTTTCAACATTTCAAAGCTCTATGATGATACAAAAAGAAAAACTAAGCTCTCCAAATGGCAATATTGTATGGATGTCCTGCATGGTTAGTATAGATTGCATTCATGTTAGAAACTGCATTTTGCATTCATAAATTTCCCAAAAAGCTGGCAAAGAATCAAATGGTTTATATCTTTTCGAATACATGACTAAGTATATTTTGACATTCACAAAAACATCATTTCATACATTTGCATTAGAAAATCATAAAATCAAAGCATACATCATATACATCATGCATTCATTCATCAAATAGATTTCATCTCATAAAATCATGTATATATAAATATCATAAATCATGAAACTACCATATTATGCACATCATATAGACACATTTATCTCATCATAAATCATCACTGCATTTCATATATCTCAAAAATGAATGTCATAATGTACAAGGATGTCAACTACAAATGATATAACATCATAAAAAATGGGATCATCTCAAGGTGTATACATGTCTCAATGAAATATCATAAAAACGTCATCTATAATGCACTAGGCAGTGCTATCCTATGATGGAGCTGGTCTGGGACCTGTACCACCTACCCCTGATGGACCTACACCGCCTGTCCCTGATGGCCCTCCTGGAGGTAATGGTTGTGTCACACCTCTGCTAGTAGTATGAGAACGATTATGGGTAGATCGTGACTGAGTATAACTCTCCCGCCGCTCAGGTGGAACCGCATCATGATATCTAGTCCTATAAAACTCAGCCTCCCAGGTGGCTCTGGTAACCTCTCTCATCATATCACTAGGTAGGGTGCTACTTGCTACTCTCTGTAGGCTATCAGCCAAAGCAACGACCTGCTCACCTCGCTGTCTCGCTATGTCCTTCTCAGCAGTAACTGCAGTCAATTGTCCCTGCAACTGTGAAATCAAGGCCTGTGCCTGTGCTAGCTGGGTCTGTAAACTCTGTACTGTACTCTGTAGAGATGACATCTGACCTGATACTATCGGATCTACTGAAGGAGATGGGTCAGTGTGTCTCATCTGTGGTCCACCTCTACTACCTCTACCACCTCTCCTACCACCTCTCCTACCACCTCTATCTCCACCTCTACCATCACCACCATCATCTCCCTCTGAGTCATCATCTCCTCCACTCCCATCATCATCACTATCCTCTGAATCATCATCCTCTGATGCTGAGTCCCTCTGTCGTCGTCTCTGTGCAACAATAGGAGCAATAGCCTCATCAGGATCAACCATATGTGGTGCCAGATGCTCTTGGACATACTGAAAATACTCTGGTGTTGTCCCTGCGTCAAGGACATCCACTCGGTAATCCCACATCACTGCTCCCAAACTGGTGAACTCTGCCACCGCTGTCTCATAGGAAATCTGTGGACCCCATACAGCAAGCTCTGGCTGTCGTTGTGCATAAATGGCTGAACCCACAGGCATACCTTGAATCCGACCAAACTGTCGACATACTCGTCCAGCAAGAAACCTCTCAATGATCCATGGAGTCCGCCCAATCAAAAATCTCGAAGTACATACATATGGCATCTCCCTCGCATCCTCTGTCCATGGCTCACAATCTAAATATGGTCTCTAACATACTTTATCCAAACTATCCAATAGTCGCTGCCAATGCACTAGTTTGCCGAGTCTCGGCTGAGCAATAATGTGAGCATATATCCATCTGTATGATCGACCAGCTGGTCATTGTCCTCGAGTCAATGGACGTAAAACAACAAATTGCTCCCATGCCCGTATATGTAATAATGAGCACCCAACAGCAAAACTCCAGCCTCTACCATATACAATATGATGTAACTCATCATATAAGTGGGCTAGCATGCATGTACCCACGCATACCGTGTCCCTTGCATCACCATACTCTCCAAAAAATGACCCCATCCGATCGCAAACCCCTTCAACCTATGGTCGGGGCACAACACACCTCCAATAAATCCTGCAAGTATAGCTGGTAAAGGTGGATATGTATCTGTAATCTCACCCCATGGGATGAAGTATCCAGCAATCTGATCATCTCAGAAAATCCGTCCCAAAGAATCAGTGCCTCCATCCTCTCGGCTATCAAATACAACTATCTCACCCATCACTGGGATCCGTAGGATGCGATATACGTCCTCAGGGTCACTGTACTCTCCCCCGTCGGTAAATGAAATGTGTTGGTGTCACTATGCCACCGCTCAGCAAGTGCTGTCAATAGAGCCCTGTTGAGGCGAACCTCAGGCATGTCAAGTAATGCACTCAATCCACATGCATCAATCACATCTCTATCTGACTGTAACAAATGTGGAATCAATGTCCATGTGCTCGGAAATGTCTCTCGTAACTGCAAAACACCTAATCTCTCCTATTGACATATCATCAAAGCAAAATCAATATCAAATCATCATAACGTATCAATCCAAAACTGAACATCAAGTTATTTGTTTTTCATCATCATCATGAAATGCGAATAATATCAAAATCATGTTTGTTTTTAACAACCTTAGAAGCAAACAAATCAATCAAACTATTTGTTTTTCATCGTCATGGAAAGCAAATAATCAACATCACGTTTCTTTCTAAACAACTTTAGAAGAAAACTTATCTGTCCTATTTGTTTTTAACAACTTTAAAAGCAAATCTATTAGCTCCTATTTGTTTTCCAACAACTTTGGGAACAAATTTATCAGGTCACAACAACATATGATTAAAGGCGCTACAAAATTGGTTAAATGCGCTACAAAATTCATCATCGGCGCTATAGAATGAAAGGCGCTACAGAACTCATCAAGAGCGTTACAAAATCTATCAAATGTGCTATTATATCATATGCGCTATGAAAAACATTAAAAGCGCTATAAAAACTATCATATGCGATACGTAATTGAATGGGCTACGAAAAATATCATATGCGCTATGAAAAATCTCAAGGGCGCTAAAACACACTTTTTTACATCAAAACATGGGAAAACGTGCGCTAAATGGAAATTTTTTGAAAAGCAGGAGATTTACGGGATACATACCGGAGGTCCATAGTGCGCTGGCCGCTGATGTCATCGGATATGCTCAAAATGGTGTTGGTGAACTGGAAGTGCCATAATTATCAACTCAGAGCTCAAAATTTGTAAATTTTACTAGGTTAAAATTGAAAATGACATGGAAAATGACATTTTTAACCTATATAATGGTAAAATTGGGGCATTTTTACCACATTTTAACATAGCAGGGGCAATTTCTTCATCAATTTTTCATTTCACATCTTTCCGGGTCAATTTTCTTCAAATCATTAGTTTCAAACGATGAATCAACATCTTCAAAATCATAAAAATAAAAAAACTTCACAAAATCCATAAAAATCAAAAAATTCAAAATATGATTGATTCATCGTTTGCGGGGGCATATTCCTATTGACATTTGGACAGTCAACATTTGGGGCAAAATTCAAAATTCTTTGAAGCAATGCGTAAAACACATCACTTCAAAGAGGGGCAAAATGTATACACCAAAAAATGGCCACATCACATTGTCTAGTAATTAATTAAATATTTTTAATATTTAATTAAATCTTCGAATTCCATCTATGTATAAATAAATTTAAATAATTTATTTATATTGTTCATTATTTCATTTCGATTAAATAAATAAATTTATTTAATCATCTTTTCATATTCATTTCTTAATTAATTAAATAAATATTATGGTTTATTTATATTAATTATCATATAAATCTTAGTTTGAATATTATATTCAAATAAAGATTAAAATATTCTTCTTTTCTTCTAAATATCATTTATAATTAAATATTCCAAAATATTTAATTAATTCCTCTAATTCGATTCTAATATTCAGTCATAATTAAATATTCCAAAATATTTAATTAATTCTTCTAATATTTCATATTTTTCTAAAGTCACATCATGATTAAATATTCTAAAATATTTAATTAAATCTTCCATAGTTTTTAAATCAAAAATCAAAATTCAGTAAATGAAATTAAATAAATTTATTTATTTAATTAATTTTGGGATTTATCTTCAACACCCATGAAACAAACTGCCCAAACAGAAAATCTAATTTTCTCTATTTCTGTGCAGGTTTGTTCCCGTGGGTTGAAGACAAGAATCCATCCTTCTCTCCAACCTCTCAACCTCTCCCATCTTCTTCTCAACTTCTCCATCTCTCACCTTTCAATTCTACCAGACAATCTCACAGCTGTAGATTCTTGCCAGCCAGGATTTTGCCTGCAAAAATCTATAAATATGACTGCCGGGCACTCCAAATCATATAGAAGTTTTAAGTAGGAAAATTATAGTCAAATTGCAAGTAGTATAAGCATTCATAGCATTCATAGAATTCACAGTATTTTCATATCATAGAATCATAGCATAGAATCATGACATCTTCCATTCACAACCCCTGTGCATAATCCACAGCCCCTTTCCATATCCGTGAGCATTTTCATATTCATAGCATATAGGATAGAATTTCCTTTTGCATAACTCATTCTACAGCAGCCATTTGGAGAAGCTGACTTTATACAAAATCTGAGAGCAGCAGCTTCAAATCTCTGGAGATAGAGGAAGATGGAACGCTTCTGAGAATTATCTTTATTTCTTTGTTTGAATTTCTTCAGTATAATGTTCTATTAATTGTGTTTTTGTTTTCATTTAGATTACATATATTAACAATACACAATTCTATTTATTTTCCTCTCCACTTTTCTCTAGTTATTGTGAGTTGAACCAACCTACATTTGTGTAGATTTATGTGCTATGTTGTATGTAAAGACATTCTTTATCTATTTAGAACTGTGTTTGACATATGCTCTAATCCATTTGCACATTATCTAAGCATACATCATCTTAGGTGTATTACATTCATGCCTATTGTCTTCAATTTTGGTTGATCATTGTTAAATTAGTCTTTAGGGCCTTCATTGAGAACTCTTATTTAACAAGTTTCCAAATAATTTATGTGAACACCACTCCACCTTAGACAATGATACAAAAAATTTGTTATAATCATCCACACCCTACCATCTCTGGATCTAAGTTCAATTCCACAAGCCAAATCAATTTCATAGACATGGAGATCAATTCTATAAGCGTAAATATAAAACATAATACAATCAATTTACAAATTTTTGAAGTGTTTATTTGACCAAAACCTTAATTATTAAAATATTAACAAATTAATTCATCGCATCTTTAACAAAACATTTCACTATTAAAATTTGAACTAAATATTACATTTAATTTATTTAAATCCAATAAAATTTAACTTCGATATTTATTATTCTAATCTTGACTCAATCCTAAAATTTTATTATTTTCATTACCATTCTGTTTGATGATTATAAGGATGTCTTGTAAATTCAAAATGCATGTAATTGTTGATATTTGAGACAAGGTTCATTAAACTATTAAAACTGTAGCATTATATATGGGAGTGTCCTTAATTTTCATGATGATTTGCCTAAACCATTTAGATAGATGAATAAGGTTGGGATATGAGAGAAACAAGTAAAAAAATTAACTATTGAGCTGGTTTCTGGATTGGATTGTGTGAAATATTCTTGCATCAATGTTTTGGATCACACTCTGTGATGCCTACTCTCTACTTTCACCTTAATGATGGATCACATAGTGTGGTCAGAAACGTTGATGCAAAAATATTTCAAACAATCAAATTAAGAAACCAACTCAACAATAATCTATATGGATTGTGAAAACTTGATATCTTTGAAAAATTTAACTATCTAAGTTCCAAAAATATTTTATAATTCAAGAATTTGTATTAGTTTCACAGTCAACGAGTCACAATTATATTTGAACAAACTTAGTGCTCTATTCTAATAATTAATAAAAATTTCATAACTTTTTTATTCCCTCTAAATCTTTATAGCAGAATCACAACTGGCTTTGATATATTATACAAAATTGTTTTCACTATTGCTAGTTTATAGTGCCTTCATTCTTTACAAGTGATTGCTTTGTTCCATATTACCCACACTTTCATTCCCGTTGCCCAGTTTAGCTAAAGAATCTTGCAGAAGACCAGTCCACAATTTGCAATCATCAATCTCTACAACAAGAAATGTGGGTAGCAACAATTCTCCAAAATAATTCTTCATAGAATTCCCACCTGCATTTTGTTTCAATCACACTTTCAACATGTGCAATAAGTATAAAATCCCCAAAAACTTCACAAGCAGTTGCAAGCTTTTTTGTACGAGAAAATTTGAACTAAACCTACCTCATTTCCATGCGGCCATTTGGTTTTCTTCCCACCACCAGGTAAATGCTACAACTTTTCATTGCTTTCACCTTTGAAATGGTGCTTCAGAGCTCTCTGTGCTTCGTCCCTCATCAATCTATTATTTATAAAATAAGTAAAAAAGGAAAAGAAAACCTAGGTAAAATCCTTTGAAGTTTTGAAAAAAACTCATAAAGGGAAAAAAATAAACAAATTTAGCTAAAACCCTAATTACAAGTGTGTGTTTTTTTTTCCATTACCCTGAGCATTAGTTCCAACTTTAGTATTGCCTTATATGCATCATGATCCTTTCTAAACCTTCACCATGTGAATACTTTGTGGTGGTCTTAATTTTTTCGATTCCATGCTACCCAGACATCATGGCATACACCACATTAATTATACATTTTTATACTTTATATCTACAACAAGATGGGATGATTATAGATTTTTAATACTTGGTTTATTTTATAAGTTAATGAGTTTATGCTAATGTATAAAAGGATGAAATAATTTTATAGATACATGAAGCTATAGAGGTGCAAAATGAAATCTAAACTTGTATCTTGACATGCTTGCATATTTCATTTAATCTATATTTTACATGAGCATGCATTTCTCTTATATATTCACATCTCATTTACATGCATACCAAAATACAAAAAATATAAGGGATATAATGCATAACCTATACCTTTACACCATATTTTTACATAATTTTAAGAATTTTCATAAATATAGTGTCATAATGCTCAATTCAAATTGTTTGGAACATAAATTGAACCTATTTATAAATCCACTTGCTAAATATCCTTATATACTTCCTTCGTCAACACAAATATATATTAAAAAATTCAAATCTCTAACTTTGAGACAACTTTCCTAGAGTTTGATTGTTGCACATCAAATTTCATGCCAAATACCTTAGATTGAGAGAATTTAGTAACATGCATTTATAGACTAGACCTAAGTCAATAGTAATGCTTCTAAAAAATTATCTGAAACAACACTTGAAAATATTTAATCACACAACAGTTTGGAAGAATGACTTTTATATTACACATTTAAATATTGTATTACTTTCTTGATATCTCTATAAAATCATACACAACTCCCTAAGGGACTTCACTACTATTAAGGAATTTAATGGTCTTCTCTCCATCTTGCAATCAATCTTCTCTAATCATTTCTTAGAAATAAGTATCAAATACACAAGAGAATTATAATAGATCTCATTCATCATAAACTAGGTATTGAAATAAGGGACAAAACTACATGTGGCCCAATCTAGTATGAGACTAGCTTGGATGACACGATCTAGTCTAAATCAAAATAATATTTGACAATGACATGTCACATGCAGCTAATACTAGATCCAATCTCCATTTTATATCCCAATCATTAGTTATAGTGTCACCAATTTGTCATAAAAAAACTCAACAAAACTATATCATTTCAAAATAAATAAGCACTTTTGTAGATCTACCTACTCTATTTGTCATAAAAAAACTCAACAAAACTATCTCATTCTATAGATTATTTATATCACTTAAATAAAATTTAATTATATAGTTTAATACAAATTAATTTTTTTCACACCTCTACAACATTAATTTTTAAATTCTATATTATAAATTAGATTATTTATATCTCATAATTAAATCTTAATTATATAGTTTAATACAAATTAACTTTCTTCACACCTCTAAACATTAATTTTTAAATTCTATATTATAAATCCTTATTATTATATAATATGCATGTTAAAAAATACAAACCAAAATTTTCTTTAATTGACCTCCCACACCTCTTCGGCGTACCCATTACACACTAAGGTGCGATTGCTAGTTCTAATTCTTTAGGTAAAAATAAAAGATAAAAAAATTAAGTTTAATACTACACGAACGTGCATAGTTTCCATCTTAGAAGCGCCTTTATTACTTAAGTAATCCACCCATCGAAATTTATAACTGCAGTTGCCACTTTCCCTTATCTTAAATTGCTCACCGACCCTTGACTTTTGGGGGAGTGGATAAAGACTACAGCCACCTCGGGTTGTCGACCCTCAAAAATAAAGAAGTTGCATAAATCAAACTCACCCTCAATTGAGGCTTTGCAGATCAAACTCCGATCTCTGCGAGGCAAGAAGGAGAAAACTGTTGCTTAATGAACAATGGAGCTCAGCTTCTGGGTACAAACTGCAGAATAAGATATGAGATATACCCCTTTTCTGGCTCAGCAGAATCGATCTCACCTGAGGGATCTCCAACAGAAGCCCATAGTTCTGGTAACATACTTAATGAACTTTTCAGACGATTTCAAATATTATGCAAATTTTGATCTGTCTTCTGTTATAATCTTCAATTTGTTTGATAAATTTTTATTGGGTAGATACTGTAAGGGATCCCGCGTGCCACAGTTCCAAAGACTAACAATGAAGGTCTACTCTGCAGGAAAGTCCTCAATGACATTACCCCTAATATTGGGGCTCGTCGGAGGCCTGATTCTGGTATTCGTTATTTGTCTGATTGCAATGAGAAAAAGAGTGGCATCTGCCATTTCTGGGAGGCCAATAACTCTAGTTACCCACAGCGAAGGTGCTCCTTCAAATGTTTTTCTTTGCTATTTGATTTTCTCTTTTTCTGGTTAAAATGCAACATTTAATCCTCTATGCTTACCCACTTGTCTGCAGAGAGGAAGGGACATTCCCCTGAAACCAGATTAATTATAGAGGAGAAACATTTTGTGTTCAGCTTACAAGAACTTGCAGAATCGACACAAAATTTCGATGAGAGTAAAAAACTTGGAGTGGGAGGTTTTGGTGCCGTCTACAAGGTGGGATTGTATTCAAATGCTTAACAACAAGAGTCCCTTTAAAGAAGGTTATGCAGCTCTAAATCTGTTGTGATGTTTCAGGGAACAACTAGAGACGGAAAGGAAATAGCAGTTAAAAAACTGTCTGCAAGATCTACGCAAGGAACGAGAGAATTTATGAATGAAGTAAAGCTGCTGGCCAATGTTCAGCACCGAAATCTTGTGAAGCTGTTGGGGTGTTGCGCTGAGGCAGGCGAAAGGTTGCTTGTTTATGAATACTTTCCCAACAAGAGCTTGGACACTTTTCTTTTCGGTAAGTTATAAGGCTACCGCTGTTTATAAATCTGTAGAGACTTTTTGCTTTAAAGAAAATAAGATGTAACAGAAGTAAAAGAATTGGGATTACAGATCCAGTAAAGCGCAGAGAGTTTAGTTGGGAAAAGCGTTATAAGATTATAATTGGAATCGCCCGTGACCTTCTCTATCTTCACGAGGATTCACAGTTGAAAATCATTCACAGAGATATTAAAGCAAACAACATTTTACTTGATGACAAACTCAATGCCAAGATTGCTGACTTTGGTCTGGCTAGATTATTTGCTGCAGATGAAACGCATGTCGATACAAAAGTTGCAGGCACATAGTAAGGACCCTCACAATCCTGATGCTGTGCTGAGTACTTAGATTTATATCACTAATCGCTAAGGGTTTTCAGGTTTGTTTGGTGATTTTGTAAATTAATGTATTGATATTGCAGCGGTTACATGGCTCCGGAGTACGCAATGCAAGGGCAGCTGTCAGTTAAAGCAGACGTTTACAGTTTCGGAGTGCTACTGCTTGAGATTCTGAGTGGAAGAAAAAATAGTGATATCACTATTCCCTACGAAATGGAAAATCTGTTAGAATGGGTAAGCAATTAATATATATCTTCATATTGCTTCTCAAAGCCAAACAGCCAAGATGCGGTGAATTGATGATATGTGATGCAGGCATGGAGAATATACAAAGGGGATGTTTCGAATATGGTGGATTCAACGGTGGCAGAAACATGTCCAGAGGAGAAAGCGCTGAGATATATTCAGGTTGGGCTTTTGTGTGTACAAGCGGATGCGACACTTCGTCCAACTATGTCGAAGGTTATTGTGATGATATCCAGCGGTTCGGTCACACTACCAAATCCAAAAAAGCCTGCATTCATAAACATGAGCAAAAGCTATGGCCCAAAATCAGGAGTGAAGTTCAGGTCAGGGTCAGGGGTCGAGGATCATGAAACGGGGACATCTGGGATGACGGCGTCATCTGTAAATGACGCCTCCATAACTAAAGTGAACCCTAGGTAGAGGTTTAAAAAATCTGGAAGACAGCCTTGCTGGCTACTCTTTATATAGCCTTATAATACACCGACACGTGCAGAATATGCGAGAGAATAAAGTTGAAATGTCGGGTCGTGAGTTGGATTGTTGTGTCAATAAATAATATTTTCCCGTACAGAAGCGTAAACCTTTTGTCTATTGTTTGGAAACGTATAGTGCAAGCCACCTCATTTTGTAAACCATAATTTTCAGCGGAAAGAGCCGGGTAAAATGTTCTAAAGCGACCAACACTTATTGGACAAACGAAGCTTGTGATTGGTTTCGGGGGGCCAAATTAGTGTTCAATGTATACGATAGTTTGGAAGGAAAAATCTATTCTTATACGTAGTTAATTAAATAAATGTAATTTACTTATAACTGATATTTAAATAAATGTTAAATTATAGTGAAATATGTAAAAGTAATATTTAGTTTGGTAAGTGATGATTGAATTTATTAATTTATCAATGTTTGAGATTTTTAATGTTGACTTGGATAAAGATTGTTGGTTTTATAAATTGATTGTTTGTTTGTCTTGGTTCACTTTCATGAGTGTATATTTGACTGTGCATGCCAATTTAATCTTTAGTGCATTCTTGAATTGATGTTTGTGGACCTAAACCTATTAGAAAAGGCTTGATATAAAAATCAAAAGTTATTAAGAAAATATTAATGCATGTCATTTGTTATGAATCACTTTTTCTTAAAAATTAATTAATAAATAGGAAAATATGTACAATCATTAAAATCATTACATATTTGAAAATTGGATATTGTCATTTATAATGGATTTTAATTTAGTCCAGTTGTTTTGAAAAGGAAGTCACAACCCATATTGTTAAAGTCAGTTTTTGCACTTACAAGTCCAACGCTTGAGGTCATTAAAATCATTACATATTTGAAAACTGGATATTGTCATTTATAATGGATTTTAATTTAGTCCAATTTTTTTGAAAAGAAAGTCACAACCCATATTGTTAAAGGCAGTTTTTGCACTTACAAGTCCAACGCTTGAGGTTGGGTTTCCAAGCCTAAGACCAAACAAAAAGAACGAGATGTAAATTTCAAAATTTATGAATTCATGTCATTTCTTATATTTTTCAATACAATTACATATTAACAAGTGGTATAATCTTGTATTAGATTTGATTCATGAGCAACTCTCTACCCATATACATTTACTTGCTTATTTGCTCCCACTCTCATATTCATTATTTATTCCCACATTTATAATACACTCTTCTAAAATATTTATATTAAAGTATTATAAAATCATATACCAAATCAACATACAAAAATCAATATCAATTAGTAAAATATTTATGTGGAGGGTGTTCCCTCATTTTAGTTTGGTGACTAAGAAGCAATAATAGAAGTTACAATTACATATACCTAAACAATCTTCCTCGTTGAATTTTTTAGTGTTGAAACAGAGGGACATATTCCCTATCTTCTAGCATGGATAAAGATGTGGAGAGCCATAAAATGTGGTTGGGATTACTTCATTCCTTCACCAATGGACAAACCAGTAATAAGATGATGTCAGCTAAGTTTTATAGCAGAAAGAGCGATGATCCTAACGGAAACCACTTAGCAATCAATGTATTCAACGATATTCACGTCTCTTGACCAACGAGCATTGAGTATTAAATGTATTTGGAAAAATCTCTAAAGTTGAAAGTTAATTTTTTTATTTAATGATTTAATAAATGCAATTTATTTGTTGTGCTATTGGTCAATTGGGTGAACAGTAAGGTGAAAAATGGATTTTTTTTTTATAATTATATTAAAATTCAATTGACCAATGAGCATTGAGTATTAAACTCATTTGGCAAGATGACTATAGTTGAAGCACTGTGTGAGTGCCAAGTTGACATTGTCCTAGTACGTACTAAAGCTTTAAGTCACTTATAATTTCAGTACAACAAATTACATTAAGTTTTTAATGTACAACAAATTAAATAAAGTTTTTAACTACAAAAATTTCAATGTATAAAAATATTTTATTTTTTCACACTCACTGTCCAATGGTCTGGATTTTCTCTTTTTGACATTGGTCGTTCTTTTCCCGTCAGTTTTGTTTTTTGTCAGTTCACATTTTCCAACATACAAACAACATGTGCTAAAATGGGAGTTTTGGAAGAGGGTTTGGACAACCATGTATCAAAAATTAATAAAACCTTTATACTTTGTTTCTTGCTCACTTGCATAATGGGATTTGAGCCTTTTTAAGTACTTTGAGCATAAAAACGAGGTGTTTGTTTAATTGGTATATATTAAGTACCATTTCTATGCAGGAGGAATTAAATATTTATGACATCATTTAAATTTTTTTAAAATGATTTTTTTGCTTATTGTTTGTAATATAAGCCAATAGGAAGAAAGAAAAATAGTATTTTAACAATAACTTAAAATATAAGTTAAATTTAAACTATAGAACTTTTGTGCAAATTTTTTAATTGTTTGCCATGATTGGTTGCATTAATTGGAAAATTGCACCCTTGACATGCACTCTGCTTCATAATGCAAAGTGTAGTGTGTGAGTGCCTTGTTTAGAAAAGCTTATACTAATGGGTTCTAATTATTTTATTATATCTCCAAAAAGTAAATGATCAAAGTGGTCAAGAACCACCGATGAAACTCAAAAAGAGTGTTGGCACAATGAATAAATATGGTGTGTGAGTGTACAAGTGTTTTTTTCTACAAACTACTTTGGTCCCAACTCCCAATTTAAACAAGATTGAACTACGACATTATATTCAACCTTAATTTCAAATGCTGATATCATGAAATTCATAGTATTGGAGTAGAAATACATCGAAAAGCATTTAGAGCAATTATATTCTTGAGCTTCAAACATGATTTTTGCACCTTTTCACATGAATATATTAATTGCATGACAAGAATGATCACTACTTTCTTATCTACTTTCTCCTCTACCTCAAAATGCATCACACTCTCCAGTAGGAACTTGATGCTTGCATCACTTGTTATTATATGTGGCACTTTCTTTGAATATTTTTCTTGTGAGCAATCATTTTTTTCTTCTAAACACAATTTTTAGGTAGTGAATATTGAAGGGTATGGATTATATAAAGACATTTCAAATGAAATGGTAATTTATGTAATAAAAAAGTTATTTTAAAATATTTTTCATGTAGTTAAAGGTAAATTTTGATGGTCATGTGCAGGATCATCATAGAAAAAACAGGGCCTTAAGTGGCAAAAAATTCAAAAAAATCAGAGTTAGGCAACTTGACGTAAAAATTTGAATAAGCTATCTATATTATTTCAAAAATATGTAAGAATAGAATCTATAGAAAATTGAATGTAGTTTCTAAACTACTAGGTTTATTTTAAAAAAAAGAAAATCTATTTGTGAAAATTCTCCCAATGCAAGAGTACATAAATTTCGTGGAAAAAACAAGTAGGTGTCTATCTAACCACCCTAACCACAATAAAATGATAATATTATTTTATATGATTTTAGATATAGGTAGAGGACTCATGTCTCATGTGATGCATATTTTGGTACTTTTTTCCAAGTAATTAATTATGATTTTTTACAACTTTTAAAAAATATAAAAAGCATGTATGTCTAACCACCTTTAGCTTTGTCAAAACTTTGATGAAATTCAATTTTATTTTTTTAATCCTATAGTATACAAAACATAGAATGTGACGCATGTTTCGGATTCAAAAAATGTGATATCGTTTGAAAGTTATAGATGTTTTTCAATCAACCTATCAATTAGGACTTTAGTCATAATTCAAATAGAAAATAATAATAATAATTATTAAATTCAAAATAAAGCATAATTTATATTGGTGGAAAGCTAAGAATCTTCTTTAAAAACCCTTTGTGTTTCATCAATTTTGGGTTAAAAAAACATCATCAGGCACATACCCTATATATACCCATCATATTGCCAGTTTTTGGCCCATCATGATCCTGCACATACCCTGATCTTGATAAAAATAGAATAATTATTTATCACTTTTTTTTTGTGTGAATAAGGTGTAAAATTGTTATTGAATTTAATCATTGAATTGAATGATGCTTAAGTAAAGTTGTGTTAGAACAAGCAAAAATACTAATGTCATGTAAGATGATAGCATTTTAGAAAACTTAATGTTGACGACCATGGACTTAAAGGATACATATGTTTATAGGATTACTATACACATGGCTTGAATTGGTGGATGAACATTGTGCTTAAATGCCTCATCTCCAAATACTTGCCATTATATCCATAGGTTATGAGTTCCTAGGTTTAAGTTAAGAATACATATATTAAAATTGGTTCTTGATGAATATAAGTGAAAAATTTACTCATTATGATTTCCACATTTGTGATGTACTCATTGTTGGCATGACCATAATATTAACCAAGAATAAAAAAATCCTAGGTAGAAGCCACAATCATGGTAGATTCCTTTAACAACCTCTTGGATCATCAATGGGAATTCAAATACAAAGACCTGGGTGATCCCTCAATATTGGTTTACAATTTTTGGCCAAACTAGACACTGAAATAATTTTTTTTAACTAAATCTTCACTTTTGGGCACCTATAGCGACTAAACTGTGAGGAATTTGAAGATGATGCAAACTAGCGATTTGTGACATATTGTCTGTAAATTCTAAATATATTTTTTTCAAAATTTTTGGAAGCAGATTGCATTTCTTTTTTCGTCTCCTTCAAAAACTAGTTTTTTCCAGTAAACACCATTTTAAAGGAGTGATGCTCACTATATAAAACATAATGTTTTTTCCATGAAGGATAAAATTCTTTTTTTTTTTTTTAATTTAGATTTGTAACTATGATATCTAGTGCTTCAATTCAAGCTCATGAGTAGTGCATTTGAAATCATTATCAAAATAATTCCCCCAAATGAAGAAAGGTCTATGGTGTGCAGTATATGCTTGAATAAATCCAAACAAGAAAAATGCATTCGTTCTTTCTAAAGATTAGAATAATCAACTGCATAGTGCCTCTATTGGGTTGGTGTTACAACAATGACCATATGATGACTATGCACAAGTACATTTATAATAAAAGTCTAGAAAGGAACAATAATCAAGGGTCCACATATATAATACGACATCTCTTGATTATTCTTACTTATTCTAGAGTTTCAACTACATTGTCAAACATATTGCTCTTATCATAGACAACCATGCAATCTCATATCCCATGTCAGGGCGGGTTCAAAAAGATGGGGGCCAAATTGTGGCCAAAATTTCAAAAATAATTTGATAGGCTATAATGTGAGAACATTATAACACGCTTGTGGTATGGATTGGTGTGACCAAGCCAAAGGCTTGGTCACATTGAGCCTATAATGCTCCCGCATTATAATGCAAGCACGTGATAGCTTATTAAAACAAAAAAAATAAACATCATTTTATTTTCATTATGTTTTTTGTTGTCCACGACCAACAAACCCTCCATTTGTGCGCTTGCATTTTGGAAGGAGCTAAACTTGCAATTTCTTCATCAATTTGTTGCAATTTTGTTGCCAAGATGCTGCCATGTCAATGGGAGAGGTCAAACAAGTAAGAATTATTTGTTTTTTTTGTGAATTTGTTGTTAAATAGGTAATTTTAGGTTGTTTTTTATATTCATTTGTTTAATTTGTAGGAGATGTTAATGAAATTGAAAACCCTCCTCAAAATCTTAAACAACCACATCAAAAAGCACACAAAAAAATCCTCAACAACCACAACAATAAACTCCAACACCAATTCCTCAACATCCTCCTAGCACTCAATAAAATTTAATGGGGGTAATTGAAAATAATAAAAAAGAGATTGAGGAGTTAATCACGAGGTTGAACAATCTTGTAAGTTCAACCGTGGAAAGAAGAACATGTTAAAAGGTGTAGGATGACTGAGAGGGGGAATGAATCAGTTGCCACCAAATTTAAACTTAAAACTACAAGACTTATCAATTTCACAACCACACTATTTTGTTATTAAGTATGAACATGAAATGCAGATGATAGAAAGTAAAATCAACAAAATGAACACCATATTTTACATGGAAAACCCAATGAGGGAAAAACCACGGTGAAGATTAACTCACAATATAAAGAGATATAAAAACTGAATACAAAGGCTCACTACCAAGGGCTCACTGACCAGAAGAGGACTCACTATCTAGATACAAAGGTTCATTGCCTACAAAAGGAATCACTATCCAATAGGGAGGCTCACTACCTATTGATACAAAAGAAAACAAAATATCCACCACAACAATTTACACGTGCATCCACAACCATGATTAGAAGATTGCAGAAACCTTCAGCTCACTTCCTTCAAGAATCTAACACAATGAATTATTGCTGCCTCAACTCACTTTCAAACACTTCTGCTCTTTTATTTGTGGCTTACTTCATTACTTTGCATCGTCCAATTATTTGCAATTTAACTTGCATTTATACCATCTTCAACCTTCAAAAATTTCTCCATGGTCGTCTACATAAGCTTCATTTCATAAATTCAAATTAGGCCAACCACACAACATTCCCGCAATGGAAAGGAATGAGAGTGGACCAATAAAACACTTAACCAAGACCAAAAATAATGTCTTGGATCAATCACATGCTTCCTTAATTAAATTTTATTCTTCATATGAAGTTTAAACACCAGGTTGGCCAAACCTAATGAAAATACAAATGAACATTGATGTACACATTTTCCAACAAGAAGATAACACATAGATGACACAACAAACTTCATTATGCATGAGAACACTATTGGCAACACAAGGGTAGACAACTGAGAGTGGGGTGAATCGGTTGTCACATAGATTATACTTATTATTAAACTTATTCTCATATCTGATAAATAAACATGAAAGCATAAACCATCACCACATAAAAAATGCACATAACACCAAGATTTTTTACATGGAAACCCTGTTAGGGGAAAAACCATGGTCGAGGTTAGTCTGCAAGATTATACTCTATTAAAAGTATAAAATTATTATAAATGGGGAATGCACATGCATTCAAGCACACTACCTAGAGCTCACTGCTCAAATACAAAAGGATTACTACACAAAGGAAGACTCATTGTCTTATAGTCACATTCAGATTACATCCAAAAGATTTTGAACTAAGAAAATAACATCTTCTAATGCTTGATTATAGTTCCGGTTAAGCACATAAACTCTTCTTCACACTTTACTTCTTCCTTCGAAAGATTAGAAAATTATTCACACACATCACTCAACATACATCGCACACCATACCTTCAAATGGTATAAACAATTGATCATATATATCCGCAACTAAGGATAACATCAACTACATGTCGGCCCAACAAAATATGAAATGTGTACAAAATGTTAGCCCAAAACAATTAACAAATATCAATGTGGACCAAACAATGTCAGCCAAAACATATTAATGACCCAAAACAACATCCTCGAACATGAAACACCTCAAAAAATTATGCCTCGAAGATCCCCAACACGCTACAAGCACCTTGTCAACCATGATCATGAAAAACATGAACTCACAAAAGAAAATCACCAATCACGAGTGCAACGATTAATGCGGACCAACAACACAGATAGAGCATGATCTAGAAACATCCACAAGCATCATGAATCACCACAGAATCATCCACAATAGGGTAAAAGCACAAACCTGTGTCACACTTTATAAAGGAATCAGCCAACAGCAAAAAAAATAACTTCAATTAATAAAAGTGGCCCTTATGTTTTGAATTTCAAAATGGTAAACTAATAAAATGTGAGAAATTGGTGTAGTCATCAAAAATTTTAAACAAAAAAATTGTTTTATTATGTTTTTATCAATTTAAGGACAAATTTGGAATGCTGAAAATTTCATAAAAAGAGACTTTACGTAACAGAAGAAACAAAATGAAAATACTATTTTTTTCTTCCAACAGGTAATTTCAATATCTTGTGCATGGAAAAAAAAAATCACATTTTGATGTATATTTTTCTCGTAATAATGTTTTAAATTCAAACATGTTAGAATTTGACAGTTTTCACGGGTCGTCAACTAATTTAAATTTTTTCAATCATTTTCAAAAAACAAAATATACCCTTTTGAAGTAGACTCTCTCCTCTTATGCCTCATATAATATTTAAAACATTTTAATAAGCTTTACTATCATTTTTTTAATATCAAATCAACCTCTTTTTCTATTTTTAAAACCTACTTGCATTATTTTAAAAATAAAAGATATTAAAACTAATCAAAATATTATAAAAATTCTATATTTGGATTCTACACTTCAAGCTCTACAAAATGGTATTTTTATTTTTTGCAAAAAAATCAATCTGACTAGAGAAATACTCTGCCAAAAATGAATGTTTCAAAAAATTTTGAAAAATGATGAGTAAGCTGCCATGTAGGATGCCAACTAGATGTTTTCGGCCGATAAAGTTTTAGCCGAAACCCTTTCGATCGGGAATGAATCAACCGAAAAGTAATCGATCAGAAATCTATCGGCTGATAAGTACTCGGTGAAAACTAATGGAATAAAATAAAGTTATTTTCTTTCAAATTTATCAAATTAAAAAAATTCAAAAATAACAAATATTTCAAAATTTTCTCGACTATTTTCGATTAAGGAAGATTTATTTCAACATTTTGGAAGGTTTATCATTTTTGAAATTTACAAGACTTATTTCGACAAAAAAAAAAGGCATTTGGAGAAGAGGAGAGATATTTTTAAGGTGTATTGATCTTTAATTTATTTAATTGATTATGTTTTTTTATTGAAAATGCATTTGAAGTTTGTTTTCACTTTTTTTTTATTAAAATATTAACATAAAAGAAATATGTGTAGAAATATATTCATTATTCAATTAAAAATATTTTATGTTTTTGCATGTTTATGTTTATTAAAAACTTTTGTTTGAATATTTTGTGTTTATGTTTTGCATCTAGTTACAAGCTTTTTAAAATATTTATGCTATATTACATGTACATGTTTCATGGAAAGCTTATGTGTGTACAAATTTGTATGTAGGAAATCATTCAAATTTGAGTGTAATTTGTGACGGCAAATCCAAGGGCTAGATCGAGGAAGTATGATCGAACACGAGTAAGACAAAGAAAGAGAAAAGCGGATGAAGGAACATATACTAAACAACAACCCATGGAAAATATTGATGATCAAGGTGACATACAGGTACAAGAACAAACTGAACCTAGTACTAATATAAATGTTTTGGACTATGGTATAGAAAATTTGATGGAGATGGATGAAGATTCTCTTTTCAATAATATTTCATCTAAAGATATGTTATCTGAAAGCACATTAAAATTACACTCTAAAAAAATATGGGATGAATTTTTTGAAGAGGAATCTCTAATTGGAAGAGCACAGTTAATTGCAAAGTTATTTAGACGAAAAGAAATGACCCCTGTTTTAGAGTTGTTAGGGGTTGATAATAGGAAAAGGTCATCAGATTTAAAACAAACAATTGTTACCTGCAAGAAGCATTAGAATGTATTGAAAAGTAGAATCGATCTAGTGATTTAAGTGCTGCACGTAGAGCATTGATGACTGTAATTTCTAGTAAGAAATTATCATATAGAAGACAAGTTCAAACAATTTCTAAATTACTAAATGTTTCTAGAACTGTTCAAAGATATATTGAAAAGAGAGATGAAATAGATGGAAAAATTGAGAAAAATTGGGTAAATATTTGTAGGGTTCCTCGAAAAGATAGAATTTCAGAAGATGTAAAGAAACATGTAGTTGAATATTGGACCACCCACTCTCGTGTTTCTTCCAATAGAAGGGATATTATACAAATAATAGGTGATGATGGTAAAAAAATTTCTCATCCAAAACATTTTATAGATACAACACAAAGTGAACTTTCTGAAGCATTTAAATAAGAATTTTTAAATGTGAAGATTTGTCAAAGGATGTTTGAAACACTACGACCATCATTTGCACGTATAAATAAAGTACGTGAAACTTGTTGTTGTCGAAATCATGCTGAATTTGATCTACACCTACAATCATATAGAAAAGTTATGGCAACAATTGATAGAAATTTAGCCATCCCTGGAAGCACAACACAATTTGTGAAGTCTCTTCTATGTGAAAAATCAGAAAATTCGGATGAATTCAACGTTCAGTGTATAAAAAATGTATGTAGTGATTGTGGAGATTTGAAGAATCTTTTACATGTTGACAATAATGAAATGCAAGTTACTTGGAAGAGATTTGAATATGAGACATACTTAACGAAGTTAGGAGTTGAGGCCAAAAAAATTGTTCTCAAAGAGAGAGGATTGCCTTACAATGAATTCATGAGTAAATTTCACAATATCATATATCCACATATCCAACATTGTCATGGTACAAGATGGCAATCTAAGCAATTTCATTATTTAAAGAATTGTTTTCCACCAGGTTGTATTCTCTCTATTGTAGATTTCTCTAAGAAATTTACATTTAGTCCTCAAACTGAGATTCAAAGTCAATATTATCATTCAGAGCAAGTTGCGATCTTCGTGCATGTTTGCTATAGGCATACAAAGTTAGCGGTCGATGGAATACAAAGTAGCAAAGATGATAGAATTATCATCAAAGAGGTTCACTTTTATATCAGTGATGATACGAATCATGATAGAAGCTATGTAGCTCATTGTTTCAAAATGTTTTTTGAAGACCTAAGACGACGTGGCATAAATCAAGAACAACACCGGATATGGTCTGATGGATGTGCTGGTAAGTACATTGGTTTTTAAATTATTTTTAATTAATTTATATTTACTTTTAAAACTTTGAGACTTAAATTGTTTTTTGAAGATAATTTGGTTTTCAAGTGTTTAATTATTTGTAACTTCACAGGACAATTTAAGTCTACAAAATCCTTTGTTTG
>VDFB02113500.1:0-10215 GCA_007258455.2 Sequoia sempervirens
AAAGGCATGACGTTCCAATAGTAAGTTCCCCATGGACATGTGAAAGTTGTTTTCTCCTGGTCTTTGGGTGCAATCTTGATTTGGTTGTAACTAGAAAAACCATCCATTAATGAATACATGGCATGGATAGCTATCAAATAAACTATAGTGTCGATGTTTGGAAGTGGGAAGTCATCCTTAGGACATGCTTTATTAAGATCTCTGAAATCTATGAACACTCTGACACTTTTATCTGGTTTGGATACAGGAACAATGTTGGAGATCCATTTTGCATAGTCAATTGATCTTATGAAGCCCACATCAAGGAGTTTTCTCAGTTCTTCCTTAACCAATAATGCAACATGGGGATGGATCTTTATGAGTTTATTTTTCACAGGATTAACCCCTAGTTTGATAGACAAGTGATGCATGATAAGATCAATATCAAGACCTAGCATGTCTGCATAAGACCAATCAAAGTTGAATTGATCTTCTCTTAGAAATTATATGAACTCTAGTACTTCTTTCTCTGTCATTGATGTAGCTAACTATAAAATCCTTGGTTTTTCTGAAGTTTCAAGATTGACAGCTTTTGTAGGCTCAATCAAGATAGGCGATCGCTCATGGTAGTGCTCCAAGAGTGTCAAGATTCCCATCATCTGGTGCCTTAAAAAGGTTTTCACCATCCGATACACTCTTTATTTTATCTTTTGTTTGATCTAACACTGCCAGATTCTAGTTTTCACCATTAGATCTTTCTTTTTGATTTATTATTTTTGCAGTTAGGAGAATTGACACTCTACTAATTAAAGACTCTATGCCAAAAATCACTAGTGGAACAATCATTTGTGTCATATGAGGAAAGGAAGTTTATGATAGATTCATCACTTGGAAATATAGGTATATTGATCGGTTCAGATGAATCCCAATCAATGAGATCGGGATGGATCACATATAGTGGGTCATCGAGTTGCATGAAATTGGCTATGGTTACGGTCATAACGGAGTTGACCGTAGGATCCGAGGTATGAGGCCGATCAATGATGGTATTGTTCTTGCAATAGTCTTGTTCATTTAAATCTGACTCAGTATCACTAGAATCATAGTCACCTTGTAGTTCGGATTCTTGTGGTTGGGTCCCTGAACCTTCACCTTCGATTAGAGTTGGAGTATACTTGTGTATCACATCAATCTTTTTATCCCTCCAAAACACATCATTGTGGATGGTTTCCCATTCATATTCACCAGAGTCTATGTTAGAGTTATTATCCATGAAATTCTAAATGGTTGTCAAACATGCCTCTCTTGTATCAAAACCTTCTTGCAATGTGAGGACAGTATCATGTGACTACTTGGATGTTGTTTCTATTGAGTTAGTATCATAGCCTAGTCATGTTTTATCTTTTGCAACTAGTCCTGGAGGGTCAATAGGCTCAACTACTCCTTTTCTCTTTTCAATAGAACCATTACCATCATATCCCATCTTTTGGATGATTGAATACCCCTTACCATATTTATCAGTTGGTAACTTGATATTGAGAACTGTTTCATCTTCATCTTTATAGAGACAACTTAGAATTTCTCTATCCTTAGGATCTTCCATGGGGAATTTTTCTTTGATAAAACGTCCATTAAACTTTGTATTTGGCCCTGTTGGTGGTTGTGTTGATGTTGATGTTACATATATTTGTTGTTGTGTGATAGAAGGTTTCCCATGTGACTGAGGCAATGTAGGTAGATTAGAAAGATAGAGAGAGTACTCCCCTACTCCATTTTCCTTGAACCATAGTTGCTTGTCAAAGATTTTGGTTAACTAATTTATTTTTGTATCAAATTTGGGAGAAGTACTAGAAGGAGCTTCTTGATTGTTAGGAACCAAAGTGTCTTGACTAGCTTGGATGTTGGCACAAGTTTGAGTATTTGAATTATCAACTGGTATTGTGATATCCTTTCCGTCATAGGGAAAATTAAGACATTGATGATATGTGGATAGGACAACTTGCATTTCATGTATCCAAGGATGACCCAACAAGGTGTTGTATGCAAGATCACAGTCTAATACTTGACAGAAAGTATTCTTGATAATAGGTCCCACTCTGATCTGTAGCATGATTAAACCCTTGGATGCTCTTTCCTCATCATCATAGGATTTAATAGTAATCTTTCTTCTGGGATCAATGGAGTCCTTAGAAAATCCTAAAGCCTTAACCAACTTCATGGTACATATGTTCAAACCAACACCTCCATCTATTAGAACCGGTCTGACATGAAACTTGTGGACCATGAATTCTAAGTATAATCATGAATTATGGGGATGAGTTATGGAAACTCCATATTTTTCAAAGAATGAGAGGCATGTGGGTGAGGACAAGTGTCCCACCATGGCTTCAAATTGATCCACATCCAGATCAGTGGATATAGTTGTTTCAACAAGGGGCTTTTCTAGAATTTCCTTGTGTGCTAGGGAAATCTTCATGAGTTCTAAGATGGAAATCTGAGCAGGAGTTTTTTTGAAGTTGATTGACTAAGTCATATTGATGTTGAGGTAGGGGCATAGTGGTTTTTGAAGAAGCACCCTTTAAGACAACTTTAGCTTGTGCCCTTGTTGTTGTGTTGACCTCCCTATATTCCATTTTTTCCTTGACTTTTATAACATTGACCTGCTTGTCATTAGTGTAGATATGATTGATTATATGATCATTATTGATATGATTCACACTTTTTCCAGAGGGCTCACCCTTTTGATAATTGGGTAAAGGATTATGAAATTCTTGGTGGTCTTTGCTCGATTGTTGGTGTCCTTCTACCTTAATGGAGTCATTTTCTATCAAGTCTTGGATTACATTCTTCAAGGCTTGACAATTATTCGTGTCATGGCCCTTGCATCGATGATAATCATAATAGTATGCATCATTCCATGATGGAGGCTTCACACTAGGTTTGTAATTTCATTGAGGTGATAGGGTGATAACGTTCTTTTCCATCAACTCTTTAAAGGAAAATTCTAGAGATTGACCCAGTGGAGTAAAAGTTCTTCTGCTAGAGAAGAATGAGGATCGTTGTGGATTCATGTTTGAGGTATTTCCTAAGGAATTTTTGTTGTTATTGTTTCCATGGTAATCTTGATTTTTGGCATTCCCTTGATTGGGAGTAAAATTTTGATTCACATTATTCCTCAGAGGAGGAGGGTTGTTTCCTTGATTTGTGACTAAGTTGATGTTGTTATAGTTATTGTTGGGAAGAGAACTTGGAGCACTAAGAACAAATGGCTTAATCGGGACATGATTTGCATCTACAACAACATCATTTACCATGTTTTTGTTACGAGTCCAAAACTTAGATTTGTCATTGTGGTGATTTGATGAGCTAGGATTGTCATTATCAAGTTTCACTCCTTTGAAAGTGTCCTATTGTCCTCTATCTCTAGTGTTTCGCTGAATCTAGCTTGCTCTCAGATTATACACTAGGCTCAACAAAATGATCTCCTAGAGAATGAGATTTGAAATAAATGCATGCTTATGCTAAGATGCAATTAACAAAACTAAACATGATAGCTAAAGTATGATGATTGCTAAATATGATGATTGCTAAAACTGATTAATGCTAGATAATATTAAAATAATGTGTGCACATGAATGTAAGTATATGCAAGTGTAGCCAATGTTTGGATTCACATAGGTATTTATAGATTTTTTGAAAGACTCTGATTGGATGACGTGATCAACGGTTTAAATCAAGCTTATCGAGATGAATGGTGAGAGATTTTTGAAAGTCGAGAGAGAAATGGAATGTTTCCTTCTACACAAATTTTCTCTTTTAGATCTAAGGGAAAGTTTCCATTTGAGAAGTGAGTAGGAGATAAGTCTCATAATTAAATAAATAAATTTATTTAATTACATGTGATGGTGAATTTAGAAGTTTCCATAATTAAATATTTAATATCTAATTATGTGTGAGAAGATGATAGAAAAGCGTTTAATTAAATATATAAAATACTTAATTAAATATGAAGTGAAGAAAGTTTCTAATTAAATATTTTAGAATATTTAATTATGTGAAGAGTGAGGAAAGTTTCTAATTAAATATTTTAGAATATTTAATTATGTGAAGAGTGAGGAAAGTTTCTAATTAAATATTTTAGAATATTTAATTAAATGAAGAGTGAGGAAAGTTTTCTAATTAAATATTTTAGAATCATTCTGAGTTAACTTGCAAACCCTGTGTAGATATTTTAAAACATGTCTCCAAGCTAGAAGAAACTTGTAAATGTCAACCTCAAGCCTCTACTAATGAATTTGCATTTCAAGCAAAAGATGCAACCATCCTTACGAGATTTGGCTCTTCTTAGAGGGAATCATCTTCTCAACTCGAGCAGACTTAGGTTTTGTGTTCTAAATTATCACTAGAGACTGAGGACTTTCAGTCTTTGCCAACTACACTTACCCCATAAACACTTCCAATGCCCAGGGAATTGGTGACAAAGGTACTAAATCATGACCTAGCTCAAGGGGAGGTTCAAGAATCCCTTCCTGAACAAATTTTCAATTCAAGAGAATCTTTTGATGAACTGTGCCCCCAGTTACTTTCGAGTGCTGATGATCAGCACCAGTCTGAGCCACCATATACTTCTGCCAAGCAAAAGACTGTAGGCCAGAAAAAGAAAGAGATCCCAATGCCAAATCAATTATGGATTCTGAAATTTGATGGCTCTAAGTCCAAATCAGGAAGTGGAGCAGGGGTGGAATTAACCAATCCAAAGGGGAAGACTTACTTTGCTTCCTATAGGCTACAGTTTGGTTGCACAAACAATGTGGTAGAGTACGAAGCACTTGTTACAGGCTTAATGTTTTCTCATCATAAGAAGGTCACATCTCTTATGGTGATGGGGGACTCTGAAGTCATTATCAAACAGGTTCATAGCCAATATACTTGCTATAATAAAAGATTGGATGCTTACAAAAATAGGGTTTGGAATCTGATCGAGGACTTTGACGCTTTCAAAATTACTTTGATTCCTAGGGAACAAAATCAGATTGCAGATGCTTTGGTAGCTACTTCGAGTACTTTGGAGCCTATGTAGGACTCCAAATTGAAAATATTTTTAGTTGAGTTAGTTTCAATCCTAGTAGTCCCTGATAATATTAAAAAATTTCAAGTCTTTGAGGATGACCAACACATACTCGCCTTCTTGGCAAGTTCAGATGTATTTGAAGGGAAAATAATAGATGAATCAGATATAGATCGAGGAGAATGGAACCCTGAAGGTTGTGATACAGAACGAGTAATAAACTTAAAGAGTAACAACATCCTCAAGGTGATGGTAGCCTTAGAAAGGATATTTGATTCTAATCCTCGGGCTCAGGAGAGAGTGCCCACACAGAATGAAGGAGGGAAGTATGAATCTATTAATCTGGCTGATTTGGGCCCCAAAAGAAATGTCCTTATAGGCAAGACCTTCGCTGAGGAGATTAGAAATGAGATAATTAAGGTGTTAAAAGAAGATATTGTGGCAATTTCCAAGACTTATGAAGATTTGAAGACTTTTGACACCTCTGTGATCACACACACAATACCGCTGAAGCTAGAAGCCAAGCTCTTTCATCAAAAGCAACACCCGGTCAATGCTTTGATCGAGCCTTTAATATAGAAGGAAGTGCAAAATATTTTATCAGCGAGAATCATCTTCTGAGTAAGGCATTCCACATGGGTTGCCAATCTAGTTCCAATGCACAAGAAAAGTGGGGAGATCAGGTTGTGTGTTGATTTTAGGAATTTGAACAAAGCCTCAGAGAAGGATAACTATCCACTTCCTTCTCTTGATGAGGTATTACAAACTGTTAATGGATCTCAAATGATGTTCTTAGATGGCTATTCTAGGTATAACCAAGTGCTTGTTAGTCATGAGGATAGGATGAAGACTGCCTTTACAACAAAATGGGGAACATTTTCCTATAGACACATGTCATTTGGCCTCATTAACACTGGAGCTACCTTTTAGCGTGTAATGGATGTGGCTTTTAAATATTTTATAGGTAAGTGTATTATTATATATGTGGATGAATTGACAATATTTTCCAAGAAAACAAAGGATCATGCTATTGATTTAGCAAAGGTCCTTAAGAGATGTATCAACTATGGAGTATCTCTAAATTCCAAGAAGTGTGTCTTTGGAGTTTTTGAAGGGAAAATTTTAGGGCATGTGATATCAGAAAAGGGAATATCCATAGATCCTGACAGAGTTGAGGCTATTTTGAAATTGATGATGCTAGGCAGTAAAAAGGAGATGAGGTCCTTCTTTGGGAGGATTAATTTTGTAAGGAAGTTCATAACAGGGTTTGCAAAAATTCTCAAACCCCTCAATGAGATGATGAAGAAAGATGCTAAAATTGAATGGAGCAATGAGGCTAAATCTACATTTTTGCAAATTAAGCAATCAATATTTGAGGCACCGGTCTTGACTAGCCCAGATTACCTAAAGCCCTTGTATATTTATTCCTTTGCATCTGATCATTCATGTGCATCAGTCCTAACACAACGCATTGGTGAAGGAGATGAAAGACCAATTTCCTTCATGAGCTCACCATTCAAGAATGCAAAATTCAAGTACCCACTCTTGGAAAAATAGGCCTTTCAATTGGTGTGAGTAGTAAAAAAGTTAAGGCATTACATTTTGAGAAGCCAAGTTATTGCTATAGTGCCTGATGCAGCAATTAAGTCTCTCCTTATGCAAAGAGAATTAGGGGAAAGAAGAGGAAAATGGATGGCTATCCTGCAAGAGTATGATTTAGAGATCCATCCAATGAAACTTGTCTGAGGACAAGGTTTATCAAAGGCCATGGTAGATGTTGACAAGAATATTACCTATCAGCAATATACTGTGCACTCATTTACCAAGAACCCATGGTATACTGACTTGATCTTCTTCCTTCTCACTAACAGATGCCCAAAAGGGATGAATGCTACCCAAATAAGGGAACTGAGGATGAAGAGTGCTCATCACATGCTCAAAGGAGGGGCTCTATATAGAAGAAATTATGAGGGGGTGTATCTGTGATGTCTGGATCAACAAGAAGCCAAGCATGCCATGGCTGAATTCCATGGTAGGCATGGCACATGACACGGATCATCAGATTCTTTAGCCCATAAAATCCCTAGGTTAGGATATTATTGGCCCCATATGTTTAGGGATGCACATCAACACATCAGGACATGTCATACATGTCAGACTTCTGCATCAAAGGAGTGTAATCCAGCAATACCTCTACAACCAGTATATGAGGTAAGACCATTTTCCCAATGGGCACTAGATTTTATTGGGGTAATTAATCCTAATTCTTCTGCAGGACACAAATTCATCCTAACTCCTACAGACTATTGCACCCATTGGACTAAGGCTCAACCATGCAAGAACAACACCACTGATGTGGTTATAAAATTTCTCACTGAAAACATTATTACTAGTTTGGAGTGTTATTCACCTTGGTATGTGAAAATGGCCCTGCCTTTTCATCTACTGAATTTATACAATGGGCTTACGAACATAAAATTATCTTGAAATATTCCTCTAACTACTATCCGCAGGGGAATGGTGTAGCAGAATCTACTAACAAAAATATGTTAGAAGTGATAAAGAAGTTACTTGAAAGTAATCCTAGAGACTGGCTTACCGAGTTAATATTTTCCTTATGGGAAGATCGAACCCATATTAAGGTTGCTCTAGGAAGTTCCCCTTTTAAATTGGTCTATGGCCAAGATCTAGTTTTCCCCATACACTTATAGATACCTATTCTTAAGTTCATGTAGGAGTTTTATACAAGAGATGACCGGATTGAGGTAAGACTAAATAACCTTTTAAGCATGGAAGAATAGAGAGATGATGCTCTACAATAGTTTTTGAAGCATCAGGCTGTTGTCAAACATTGGTTTGACAAAAGAGCTAAGATTAAGGCATTCAGAATCTCAGATCTGGTGTTGTTGTGGGACAAGGCTACGGAGAAAAAGGGTGATCACCAGAAATTTGATAGACTCTAGCTAGGTCCATATCAAGTAGCCAAGATCTTGGGTGAGAACACTTTTTGTTTGAGCACTTTGACGGGAGAACCTATTCCATTGCCAGTCAATGGGTAGTTTCTCAAGCATTACTTCGGATCGTAAAGGTTTGAGTTTCTGAATTGGTTGTATATATGTTTTTGTGTAATTACTGGTTCTTTGCTTCCTTTTTGTTGTTTTGTGTCTGTTTTTTTCTTCTTCTTTGGGGATTCTCTTTTCTTTCCATCTTAAAACATTGGGGTTGTTATTCAAAGAATGTTGTGGGTACTAGGAGAGAAAATGGTTTAGGCATTTTTGGGCATATATGTCAAAAGATTTTGTTCTAATGCTCATGCCTTATGGTCATTTTAGCATGATTCTAAACGCTATTAGGAGTAAGGAATATTGTAGATAACCTCCTAAACTATCATTGAAATCTATCACAAAATAGATAAAACATCCGACTATAAAGTGGCTATTCATCTCAGGGTGATTATATCTTCGATTCAAGTGAAAAATATGTTTCCCCAAAACTGTCATGGGATCCACTATATTTCTCAACCCACATCTCAAACTATTAAAGTCTTTGTATTGAGGAGGTTTTTGAAAAGAATTTTCACAAGTAAGGCCTGTAAAAGAAATAAGAAATAGAGAAGCACTAAGATAAAAGGAAAACTCAATACTAAATGGGTAATTCAAGTATCTTTATCAGGGCTATGGATGCCTGATTAGTAGTAGAGCAATGCTTTGAGAGAACTAGAGGTATCTCTGTCGGGGCTATTGATGCTTGATTGGAAGCAGAGCAATACCCAGGATTCCATTGCACGATAGTTAAAGGACTCAACCCATGTAGCTTAGATCATAGATATAGTTGTTAAGGTGTGGAGAAAGCTCAAATAAAGAAGGATGCACCATAAGCATGCACACACTCAGATTCAAACAATAGTTTATGTTGGTCCTACATTTGAGATTCCAGCTCAACTTTACTTAAATATTCTGATCACACTTAAGTTAAAATGTCTCATAAATTATAAGTTTTGGGGTGATTAAACTCTTCAATATCTTAAAAATGGGTAAACCATTTTTCCCAGCCGAGTCGCCATTTATTATGCCTTGCATAACCACCCCATTTTATTTTATTTTGGAACAAAATGGGTCCCCATTTTGTTTTGTTTTGGTCCCCTTTGGTTGTTTGGTTGGATCTTAGCAGTTATTTTGTTTTTCTTCTAAGTCTATCTTTTGTTTTGTCGGAGGCGGGTCCGGAACCAAATCTAAACGTGGAACTATTTCAAGGTTTTTAGTTCGGATATAGTTCTGACTCCAACTCTGCCTTCTCTTTTGTTTATCCTTTGGTTTGTTGGTTGTTTTTTACTAACACTTGGGTTGGTCTGTCCTCCTGTTTGTTGTTCGTTTCCATGTGTTTTGTTTGTTTGCTTGCATGGGATTGGAACTGGGATTGGAACTCACATGGGAAGTTTCAAGTTTCCATTTTTTGTTCCCATCCCGGCTCCGTCTCTGCTCTTTTTCTTCCTCACTCTTTGTTGTTTGGGTTGGGTCTGATGTTCGCTCTAGTCCTGCTTCCCTTGTTCTTGTGTTGTTCTTTGCTTTTTGGTTGGGACTGGATCCAGACTTGGAATCTAACTTTGAGCTTTGTGAAGTTCCATTTCGGTGTTGTCTCTGCCCCCATCTTCGTTTGTCATTTTCTGTCAATTTTTTTTTGTCAGGACTAGATCTAGGGTTGGAAATGAAATAGGGAACTTTTTGTAGTTTCTTTATCTTGTTTCTAACCTGGCTCCACATCTGCCTTACCTTTTGATGCTTCATGGACTTGACTTAACTATCTATTCACATCGTTGGCTCTATCTCCAAATGACTGCATTTATGGCATTAAATGTAGCCTGTTGGCACATGCAAATTATTGATTAAAGGTTTAATTATGGTTAAAATGCCTCATTATTATTATTATGTGAATTGCTTAAGAAAATCACAACCAAGAAATTCTTGAGAGAATTGATTTGGTCATGGGGGCGAATTGCAGAGTGAATCTTGGAAAATTTCTGGTCAATCCTAAGAAGTGTTTTGAGGTAGGTTTTGTTGTCTTTCTTTCTCCTATTCTTCTTTTGAGTGTGTTGTTTTGGGGCATTCATGGGAGGGGTTTTTGTTCTTTTGTTCTTTTTTTTTTGTTTCCTTTTTTGGTGTTTGTGCTTT
>VDFB02113501.1:0-23729 GCA_007258455.2 Sequoia sempervirens
ATAAGCTATTAAAGATACATGATCAATTTGTGATCACCAAGATTAAAACCTCTAGTACCAACTTTTAGGAGAAATACTAGGATCTGAGGCACTTACTTTCAAGCTTTAGAGAAAATCAAAACAAAAGGAAAGAATGAGAATTGGGTTCAAGAGAGATTACAACATTTCAAAAATAAACTCTCTGTTTTCTGATTTCTGAATAAAAGGAATGAAATAAAACTACCATAATTTGATACAAGAAAAATGATATCACCGAGATTGACACTTCTGGTGGATGACTTACCAGGTGGAGCTAGGACCAACTAAAGATACAATTCACTTTGATGCAACCCTCTGGGATTTCGGTTTTTGGTAATATATTAAACTTTATGATAAGACCGAAACACCAAATCTGGGAAAGAAATAAGAATAAAAGAAGGACCAAGTAAAATTGAAAATGAGACTAGCAACCAACCAAATAGTAGAATGATGCCAAAGTAAATGAAAGTGAAAGGGAACAAGGAAAAAAATGGGGTCCACATTTTTCCAAAGGGAAAAATGGGGCGTGTTGTGAGACCATACAACAACTAGCAACCAACAAAACTAAATAAAATAATAGAAATTCAATTTTGGATCTAACATTAGTGTACCAAGTTTTTTTAGTCTTCTAATTATAAATCATTGGATCCTTATTCTGACATGAACAAATTTCACTTTGGCTAGCATGCAAGATTAAGTATTACTGAGCTCATGTGTGTGCAATTGGTTATTTCCTCCACAAAAAACTTAGAAATAGCAATTATTTGTATTAACCTAAATAATTTGACAATTCCTTTTAAGCCAACCAAGGATACAACCTTGCTACCAGTAAAGCGTCCATAGCCCCAAACAAGTTATCTTCGTCATTCCCCCAAACATAGCTCTACTACTAGCTAGACATTTATAGCCTCAGTAGAGATATTTGGATAACCTAAAGAGTTGATTTTTTTTTATAGATACTGCAATAATAGCTCATTTTTTCTTTTGATATTTCAATCATAGTTCATTTTCAACTTGTAGGCAATGAAGCCTACTATTAGGTTGGGAATTATAGTGGTAGCAAAGGTAGTCTTTTGATTTTTTATCCAATGCAAATAACTGCTATCCCAAATTTCAGTAGAATGATTTAAATGTGTGCATTTGTAGCTCAACATCAACTAAATGATTCATGCTAACTAGATTATAAAGAATGAAACAATTCTCAAACAATTTATAAATAAAGGACTATTTTTGGTTAGGACACAGATCAAATTTATAGAATTGATGTTCTTTTAACCCATTCACCTTCAAAAGTTTCCAATCATTTTAAAATCCAATGACGCGACACCCAAAAGAAATCAAAATGAAAGCAACACATGACTATTTACAAAACAACAACAAAACTAACCTAAAAAAAGCTATTTACAAAAACTATTTACCTATGACTGGAAATAATTCTTTAGGAACTGCCCATTGACAGGAAATGGGATATCTTCACCAGTCAAAGAATTCAACCTATAAGTGCTATCACCTAAGATTTCAGAAACTTGATATGGGCCTTTCTACAACTTATCAAACTTACCATGCTCACCTTTTCATTCATGGGCTTTATTCCAATACAGGGTCAAGTCAGCTATTCTAAAAGTCTTTAATCTAGCCCTTTTATCAAACCATCTTTTTACCATGAACTGATGCCTAGCAAAATGATCTATAGCTCACATACATTTTTTATCAAAATTCATTAATTGTAATAACCGAGCTTTAGTGTGGTCATCCAATCCAATATATTCCTGTGTAAACTGCCAAGTAGGGATTTTCAAATTTATTGGTAGTATAGGATCTACCCCATAGAATAAATGATAAGGAGAATTCCCTAACACCACTTTCATCCTTGTGCGGTCTACCCAAAGGGAGAATTTTAGAAAATAATGCCATTCCCTAGGATTATTTTCAATCAATTTTTTAATTATATCCAACAGATTTTTATTTGATGATTCAGCTAATCCATTTCCCTATGGATAATAGTTAGCTGATAATTTTAATGTTATACCATATTCAAATGCCCAATAAGAAAATTTTAATGAAGAAAAGGCAGGGCCATTATCACATACCAGTGTGTAAGGTACTCCAAACTTGGTGATGAGATTCTCTTCCAAAAATTTGATTACTACTTCTGTAGTGCATTGTTTGCTAGGACATGCCTCTATCCATCTGGTGTAGTAATCAATAGCAGTTAATATAAATCTATGGCTTGTGGATGATGGAGGATCGATAGTTCCAATAAAATCTAGTCCCCATTGTGAAAAGGGACACATTTCCATCATTGGTTGGAGTGGTTGAGCATTGAATCTTCCTTTGTCTAATGCAGTTTGACATGTATAGTAGTGTTTCACATGTTCATATGTATCTTTGAAAATAATTGGCCAGTAGTAATCGAATCTCAAAATAAGGTGTGTAGTGGCTAAAGGTGCTCCATGAGACGTTCCAAATTTATCATGTAGTTCCTGCGACACGTTATTCGCTTCTGTTCTATTTAAGCATCTTAAATAGATTCCTTCATGGTTTATTTTTAATAGAGATCCTCCTTTGATCATTTAAATTTGTGATTTTGTCTTAAGAGCTCTTCTTTGATTCCTTTGCATATGATCAAGACAAGTATGGATGACTAGATAATGCCATATATTTGAATACCAGTCTTCTTGGTCTTTTATATCCAAAGTATATTGTTGACTTGAAATTTGTGGATCTATTTATGCAATAGACCTAACCAAAGCTTGTCCCTAGACCAATTTCATGGGTATGATTTCCAAATAAAATTCCTGTAGGATGGTAACCATTTGGATCTCTTTTCTCTGAGCTCACTTTTTGTTAATAACATCTTGACTACAAAATCTGGAACAATAGCTTTGAATATACTCCTGAGGATGTAATGTCTAAATTTGCATACCGATTTGACCAAAGCAAAGGCTTGTTTTTCAACATTTGTATATCTCAGCTCTGCTTCTTTGAATGGAGCACTCATAAAAGCAATTGGTTTCTCTTTTTATTCTCACCCTTTTGTGTTAGTACTCCTGCACAAGTATGACCAGAAGCAAACGAGTAAATATAAAAAGGTTTAACGTAATCCAAACTTACCAATACTAGAGCTTCTATAATTGCAACCTTTACACTTTCGAAGGTGACCTTAGTTTCATTTTTCCACTCTATCTTGGCATATTTCTTTAACATATCATTGAGTGGTTTCACTATTTCAGCAAATCCGGTAATAAATTTTTGAATAAAAATAATCTTACCCAAATATGATTTCAATTATTTTTTGCTTCCTGAGGGATATAGCTTGAGCAATGCACTCACTCTATCTGGGTCTATCAAAATACCTTGTTTAGAAATGATGTGTCCCAGTAACTTACCTTTAGTTACCCCAAAAATACACTTTTTAGGATTTAGTGAAACTATGTAAGTTTCACACTTCTATAATATTGCTTTGAGATCTCAAACATGATCTATTCTATTTTTTGAAAATACTGTGAGGTTTTCCATGCAGATAATAATACACTTTCCTATCAACTCATGAAAAGCATAATCCATGGCTCTCTAGAATGTAGCTCCAACATTTATCAATCCAAATGGCATCCTTCTGTAAGCCAAAGTTCCCCACTTTGTGGTCAAGTTGTTTTCATCTGATCCTCCCTTGTTACCATTACTTGATTATATCCAAAGAATCCGTCCAAAAAGGACATCATCTGTGAACCATTGACTATTTTTAGCACTTCTTCTAGTGAGGGTGGTGGATAATTATCTTTCTTATATGCCTTGTTGAGATTCTAGAAATCTACACATAGCCGTATATCTCCATTCTTCTTTCTCATGGGAACCAAATTTTCCATCCAAGTAGAATGTCTAATAGGAAAGATTGTCTTAGTTGATAAGATTTTTTGGACTTCCTTTTGAATTGATGGTTCTAAGAGTGCATTTAATGGCTGTTGTTTCTGTCAGAAAGGATTTGCGTCAGGCTTTAATGGTATCGTATGAGTAATGATGGAAGTATCATTAGTCTTCAAATATTCACATGTCCAAGCTATAACCTTCCAATAATATTTAAGTGCCTGAGCAATATTTCTTTTCTCTTCCTTAGTAAAAACCTTTCCTATTAGCACATTCTTAGGATCTTCTTTAGTATGCAAATTGTATAATTTAGATTTCCCTCCATCGCTTCAAGCAAAATCTTTTTGTCTGACTATCTGATCAATGTCAAATAATCATTCTAACTCAATTATTCCTTTCTGAATATTATTATCTCTGGCTTGAGCTAATTCTTCGTCTTCAATTTCGCCATCTGGGTGATCTATCTCTTCAATTATTTGTGCTTCAAAAATATCAAAATTAGTGATGAATTCCAATATATGTCAGTCATCTTTGAACACTTTCAAATTAGTAACATTATCAGGAACCGAGGGTAGCTGCACTAGCTCAACTATTAATATCTTCAAATCAGATGCATCTAGAGGTTCTAGAGTATTGGAAACGGTAGCCAAAGCATCAAATATTTGATTAAATCTTCTTGGGATATGAATAATGTTAAATGATTCAAAATATTCTATTAAATCCCATACTCTTTGTTGATAATTGGACAATCACTTGTAATGACAAATGTATTGCTTTCAAAATTTTCTAACTACTAATTTTGAATCATCGAACAACTTGAGGATTCTAACTTTCTTCTTGATTGCAAGGATCAAGCCATGTATAAGAGCTTCATATTCTGCCACGTTGTTAGTACATTGAAATTGTAACTGATATGTAGCAAGAAAAGATTTACCTTGTGGGTTGATGAGTTCAACTCTGGTTCCAATTCTTTTTTTTTGATTTGGATCCCTCAAATTTAAGAATCCTTGAGCTTTATCATCTGTAGCTTGTAATTTATTATTCTTCGGTGTCGTCAAACTTGTATTTTCAATTCATTTAACATGAAATTTGTCTTTATGTACTTCTAATTTAGACCTTTTGACCTTACCATTTTCTGGACAGTATTGGTTTTCAATTCTACGAGTTATCTCCAGACACATCATACAACTATTTTTTGAGTGTGCAACATTATGTAACCTGCACCAATCCTATAACAACAATCTTTTTAGTGAGATTTTTATTTTATCACTCCTCTAAGCTTCTTTAACAATATTATTCAGAAATTTATCATAAGGACTATTTTCTTCTTCAAAAGAATCACAATATGATTCAATTAAAACATCTATTCCAAGAGTTAACTGATTAGGTTTTCTAGCATCATATGTAAATAATTATTCTATTTTGACTCCTAAACTTCATATTCTATAAACTCTTGGTTCTACATCAATATATAGAACTTCATTTTTCTAATTATAATTTGTGATCATGTATTTCATGTGTGGTTCCATTTCAATTTTGATTTGGTTAGAAACTCCTTTCCATGGTAATGACATATGTGAGAAATCAGTAGCCATATATATCCATTCAAGGTTTTAGACCAATCTCTGCTCAATAACACACGATAACTATCAGGTATCTCAACAACTTGAATGCCTATATAATATTGAATTCTATTATCTGATGCTAATTGCATGTGAATATTAGCCAACTCTCTGACTACATTTACTTCTATTTTATCGAGTTGAGTGACCTTCTTTAAAGAACTTTCCAGAGTTAATCCTAGCATTTGACATATGGACAAAGGCATCACGTTAGTAGATGCTCCATAATCTACTAAGCAATTATGAAGGATTTTACCAAATATTCTCAAAGTGAGTAAAAATGGTTGAGACTCTAATTTTCCTTTGTAAAAGGCTACTTCCGCATCTTCTATAGGAACAATATTCTTATCTTTTCTCTTAGCTTGATTATCTTTCACTTGAGTTTCTTTAAACTTGCCTTCTTTTGGAAGATCTTCTAGAGTGTTTAAGAAAGCTTTCCTGATCACATGTGTTTTGAGCAATTTCGATAAAGAAAGTATGATCTTTACCTTTTTTTATTTCTTTTGCTAAATAGTTAGTCAAATTATTTTGGTTAGCAGAATCTACCTTTTCACTTCTTGAAGAATTTGATGAATTGTAATGAGAGGTTACCTTGGGTAACCCTGGGTTATTGTTTGATTTATCATCAGTTGGATTATTAAAATTATTAGGTAGGATAGACGTTGTTAATGGCCCATTGAATTTAATTCCACCATTGGTGTTACTTCTCATGAAGTTATAATTATTCCCTTTCTGATACTATTGAAAAGCATGAATTTCATCAATTTCTTCCCGAGGTTCATTTTCATCTTGATAGGGAAAAGTATGTCTCTAAATTCATAGTTAAATTATCTCCCTCATATTCGTGAGTGTAACTTGTGACAATAGTAGGTGCTTTGACCCGTTCATAACTTTCAAGGACTAAATCAGAATCATATCCTACTAGGACTAACTCATTTCCCTTAGGAGGATGAGAGTCACACTGTTCATTATAGTGTGTAGCAACTAGAAAAATGTCTGAAGTAATTTTGAACTATGAGCAATCTACTTTAGCATGAGCATTTGTATTATGAATCCTACACCAATTATTCATAGCAAGATAAACTAAATTCAATTTCAATGTGGATCTTTCATCAGTAGGATCAACGTTATCTAAAGGTGTTGACACTCGTCCATTATTAGGTCATGTATTCCAAGGTCTAGGTGGTCTAGGAGTGTTATACATACAATTTTACAAATTTTGGTTGTTATTTTGAGCATAAAAGCTTTGATTTCTTAACTGTGTAACCTCTGTGGTTAATCTCTTGAGTTGAGCTATGATTTCTTTCATATCTTCCTTTTCCTTTGAATTTTGATATTTTGGTTTTCCCTAGTTTACGAGAAAAAAAAGTTTCCATTGGGATGTAGCTTTGTGATAGCTAGACTAGGGTGAGGGACTAAAGCATGACTATTTCTTGGTTGAAATAAAATATTATGAGGAAATGTCCCATTCTAGACCATTGAAGGATAAACATTAGGAGCTATAGGATGACTTAGAAGGACTCCATTTACGCTTGGGGTAGGGTAATTAGTCAATCCATTTCTGCCATTTGTGGATGATCCATTTACGAGGTGTTTAATTTCTAAATTCACACTCATGACTTTAGCATAGGCTTTGGGTAAAGTAGTAGGAGGATTTTCCCTTCGCTTCACAAACATAGTAGTTAAAGGATCTATTGCTGTATAATAAATTGCGATAGTAGACAAATTATCCACTAGGTAAGGTGCTTGCAACCTAGAATAAGCCTTTTGAAACCTGTCATTAAAAGTAGTTATAGGATCTCCTTCGAACCTCTTGATTTGAGAAAATTGATGATATAACAAAGCAGGGTTAGTTGGTGTTCTAAATCTAGCTAAGAATTGACTTTCCATATCCTACCATGATTTGATAGAATTGCAAGGTAGGTTGATATACCACTGGTAAACTTTATCGCTTAAAGTGTATGAGAACAACCTACATATGACATCTTCGTGTTGAATCCTCGCTCTAAAGCACATATCCTTAAAGATACTAATATGCTCTTCAACATCTTTATGGAGATAATATTTGGGACACAACTTATCAGGATTTTTTAATAAATCATTGTACATAGAAAATTGAATAGGCGACTCTACATTAAAGAATGCCATTACTATGGAGGGCAGTGGTACAACAATAGTCAGATTCTATGAACTCACACTCACACTTCTAGAATTTTGAGGTCTAGATGATGTTCGACCACTAAGCTCGACTAAAGTCACAAGAGGATCACTAGATTGAGATCTAGTGACTCTATAGAAATCCAATTTAAAACTTAACAAAGCCAAAAGAGACAACAATCGCCCTCCTTCTAGCACTAGTTCCTATTGATGATGATTTTACTCACAACAACAAGGTGAATAAATTCTTCACAGATAAACCACAAGGAGCCTATCCTTCTTGACAGATATGGAACAAAGACAATCTAAAAGGGGAATCTGCTTTAACAGGAAAATATTGATTTAGTTCAATCCCAAGTCTCTGGTAATCAGATCTTGATTGTACTAGGTTCACTATAAGGTATAATGTGATATTACTCATAGGTATAATGTGATATTGCTATTAATCTCAAAGGGAATATGGTTATTTTTGGTTTAACTAAAAATCATAAGCATTTTACCCAAGATTTCCAATTTATTCATAAAAATAACATCATGGAATCAAAAGATTTTGAAATAATATTTCATGAACATCAACAATTTCTTTGCTATCACTTAAGTAGATTTAACATTAAGCATTTAAAAATTTTTGTAGAAGGGTAAGTGTAGGATCATGATGGGCCAAAAGTGGCAATATGATGGGTATGTGGCTAATGAATTTTTTTTTAGCAAAATTGATGAAACAAAAGGCTTTTTAAAAGGAGATTCTCAACTTTCCACCAATATAAATTATGCTTTACTTTGAATTTAACAAGTAATTATTATTCATTTCTATTCAAGAATTATGACTAAAGTCACGATTGATAAACTGATTGAAAAAACATCTATAGCTTTCAAGCGGTATCTCATTTTTTGAATCTAAGCATGCGTCACATTCTATGATTTGCATACTATAAGTTAAAAAGCCAGAAACATTTCATGAAGTTTGATAAAGTTAAGGTGGTCAAACATGCGAGTTTTATATTTTTAAAATTTGTAATAAAAATTCATAATTAATTATTTACTTGGAAAAAAATTACAAAAATATGCATCACATTAGGACATGAGTCATCTGCTTATATCTAAAATCTTATAAAATATTATCATTTTATTTTGGTTAGGGTGGTCAGACATACACCTACTTGTTTTTCCCTAGAATTTAAGTACTACTGCATTGGAATTTAAAATTTTCACCAAATAGATTTTTTTTTCTTAAATAAACCTAGTATTTTAAAAACTACATTCAATTTTCTATAGATTATATTCTTACATATTTTTGAAATAATATAGATAACTTATTCATTTTTAAATCAAGTTGCCTAACTGCGATTTTCTAATTTTTGCCCACTTAAGGGCCTGTTTTCCATTGAGTCCTACACATACCCAAAATGAGAGATTTTCAATAAATTTCATTCATTCATCTATTTTTTTGGAACATTTTCAACAATTTAAACATCTATTCTAAAATAAAAGCATAACAAACCAAAATTAAAATTTCTCCTAGTTATTCTCCATGCATGCTGCAAAGAATTAACCAAAATAGAGAAAATTGCTTTATACTTCACCAGATTGCTTCACAACTACATATAAAATGGTGCAAGCTTTTAAAGAGAGGGGTTTTAGTTTGGACACTGAGTAGGTTTTGTATGCACCCTTAAATGACACAACACATAGTCTTGTTCAGCTGAACTAACAAAACCAACTACAAAAGATTCATGAGATAGGTAGCTATCTAATTGGCTATGATATTAATCAATGTCTATGTGCATACAAATTTTTACACTGGAATAATTCAGAAAATAGGAAAAAAGAACAAAACTTAAAGAAGTTTTGACTCTTTCGACATCCACAAATTATGAGCTTAAAATGAAAATAAAGTAGTAAACGACCTTTTATAGGAACAAGGCCCCAAGAGTTCAAAATTAAAGTTTATCTAGAGAATCAGATATAACAAATCAAAATGTAGCACGTGGCATACACCAACTGTCATCAAAATATTCTAGATGAATTCAAAGCTTTGACTTTGTCAGCAGCAACACTTTTCACTTCTTACTCTGGTTTGCAATACTTCACATAAATCAAGGCTATCAACATCCTTCAAAATACTGGACATGGAACATCTACCAGGACTGGGAACAACCTGCAAAACTCAAAACTTAAACAAATATCTTTGCAACACCTCCAGTATCCGGTATCTGGTTCTTTCTTTCATCATTCAGGGCTTGGGCTCTAGGATCTTTTCTTCGCCTTTCTACAATTGATATTCTTGGAAAGCAGTCAACATTTGATGCATATGTTCTTTTGAAATCCCTTGCACTACCTTCCAAATGAGTTTGAGCCTAGTGTATTCTTCAAATACCTAGAGTATAATATTATTCCTTTGCACTTTGTTTGTCTCATATCTAGCTATAGTGTTCCTACACTGTATAATCTCATTAATGACTTCCTGAGTTAATAGTTGAATAGGGTCTTTGTTTATTCTTTCAATCCATTCTTTGAAGGCTTTAGCTTCTTTACCCTCTTTTCCTAGCATTTTGGGATCACAACCATGGCGTGCTAACATTTAAATAAAGTCTTCATCTTTATCAAGCAATTTTCTACATTCCACGGTGACTTTTTAAAATCCTTCAATGCATTGCATCAACATGTCACCTTCCCATTTCAACTATTTCTTCCATTTTTCTGGCAATGGAACTTCTTGCTTTGAAATTATATTTCCTTGTATTAATTCTTGAACATCCATTTGTATGAGAATTTCAACATTTTTCCTTTCATCATTGACCTGCTCTTGGTGAAACCTACATTCACTTTCAAATATTTTGGATTTCTCTAACCAACGGTATGCTTATACTTCCCTATTGCATCTGTAATGAATTCTTCTCCCTGCCTCACCCAATACTCAATCCATTCTTCAAATACATGCATTTTGTGGCACATTGCTACAATTGCATCCACCTATTCTTGTGACATTAGTACTAGATGTTGAGGCAATTCAGTTTGTGCTTGACCAGATAGGGTTAGTGATTTTATAAAATGTTCCAAGGTAGCAACCCGTTCTTTCAATTCTCTTTTCTTCTTTTTATACTTCTATACTCTAGCAATAGTGGCATCCAGGTTCACCTTTATTTCTTCCAACTCTTTCCTCCAAGATGAGTGTCCAAGATTAATGCTTGATATCGTATACTCCTTAAGCATTACTTCATGTCTATATTTTTTAGTTGTTGGAGTAGCTATATGGATGGTTCTATCACCATCTGCATTTCTCTGTATGACATGTTTTGCTTTAGCTCTGCGCTTAGGCTTAGGAGCATCTACTTCCTATATGAAACTATTAGGATCCAAAGGAAATACTTCTACTTCCATTGGGGAAGCCAATTCCTTGATCATCCAATTAGGTGCATCTTCATCACGCTCTACCTCTACAACATTACTTTGTTCCTAGTTTCCACTTGATTCAAGAACCTCCTTTCTTACTTCTCCAGTCTTATCTGTCACGTCTTATGAAATAGGAATTTCCTCAACAATTTCTGGCATAGATTCAAGATTACTAGGATTTGGCATTGTCTCCTCTATTTGAAGACTTACATTTTCTTGTCTATCCATATGTTCAACCTCAGTTTCCTGGACATTACTTTCTTTATTCTATGCTACACCAGGATTTTTTTCATTTCTAAATTCATCGCCTGAAACCTGTGTAGCTTCTCCTTTCTCAATCTCAATTTCAACCTGGTCCTTTTCTGACTCTTCAAAGACCTTCTATTGTTCATTATCATTTAGAACATTCCCAAGCAAAGGCTAGGAATCAGAAGTATCTTCAATAATCATTTCATCAATAGGATCATGTTCTACAGCTTCCCCTGTTTTCATCTCAAGGATATTAGGGTTCCCTGCTTCTGAGGCGAGTGTTCCTTTAAATTATTCTTCTTCAACATCTATAGGAGTGGACCCTGTATCCAAAATTTATTCTATCACTAGTTGTACCATGGGTTTATCTTTACACTTATTTTCTTTTACCTTCTCCCACATAACACCCCATTTATCCATCTATTCTTTAATTTTGGCTTCATCTACATCAGAAATTTCATCCAAAACCATAGGAGTTCCTCCCAATGCTTGTTTCATACTAGCCATATTAACAGAAGGAGGAGAAGTAAATAGTGTTGTAGCCCTTTGAGATGCAAACATGGTCTGTGTGCCAACATTTTCTGTTACTATTGCTTCTTCTTCAATAACTGGTTTAACTTTTGGTTTTGTTGTAGAGGAAGATGCAACTTTAGGTCTTGCTTTTGATTTATCTTTGCTTGATTTTACATCTTTATGTTTATCAGATGGCTTTATTGGAACTTCTTGTTTTGAAGCTTCAGGGGTTTTTTCTTCAATCCTTATACTAGGAGTCGACTTACTAGTTTTCCTTTTCTTTATAGCAAGTTCCCCACTCTCAAATGTAGTTTCATTTCTTTGTTTTCTTCTTTTTTCCTCTGAGAATGTGGGTTCAATTCCTCTTTCTCTTAAAGCTTTACAAAAATCATTTATCCAATGTTAAGTATGTAACAAAACTAGTGCAAAGAAGTCATCAATTGATGCCATTTCTTCACCCTCATAATCCAAGTTTGGGATGGGTTCATCATAAACTCTATCTTCATTATAAGCTTTATTCAACGCTTCTCCATCATATTCTTCCAACTGATTTGGAATGTCATGAAGCATAAGAATCTAAGCAAATTTTAAAGACAATCTTTCATACTTTCTTAGTCTTACTCTATGCTCATCTTCACATTTAAGCCAATAATCTTCTAGGTGTTGTACATGAGCACGGTAACCAACTATGTCCTTGGAAATATTCAGGATCATAATACATTCTTTGAAGTGGAAAATGTTCAAAATTATATGTTCTTAGTTCTTCTTCACACAATTTAGAAACCCTAATTGCATTGCACTTACAATCCCCTATCACAATAGGAAATCTAAAAGAGGCCTTCTTGTGAGCATTGTTATAAAGAGATTGAGATAGTTTTAACTATCTCACCAATTCTAATAAAACAATTTTGTCTATTGGATACCTAGGCAGCATGAAAGGATGTCCATCAAACCCTTCTATCCTAATGTAGGAGTAGGTGAGGAACTGAACATACCTGCCTCCCATTGGTCTAATGATACTTTGTGCCTCCAAGGACAATCTTTTGGTTTTATCACCTTCCATTGTTCGAACTAGCTTCGTGGAGAACACATCATTAACCTCCTATATTTCCTCTCCTTGTATCCATGGATAGCTATTTGGGGTAAATGACATATATCAATTTTTTTTACTTCCTACCCAAAGTACCAACATTTTCAACTTTGTTTGTTTTCCCCTCATGGTGTAGGAATAAATCACATATGAAGACATATAAAAACATCTTGTTTTGGGAAATGTCATTATCTGTTCATATAATTCATCACTAATAAACTTTCCCCAATGCATTTGCATGGGATTTTCCATCAGTCTGGATATTATTACAATCATCTAGGGTTCAAATTTATTGGCATCTTGTAAACCAACTGTCCTAATCAGTAGAGTTATAATATTTTGAATATCTTGGCTGAACATAGACCTTTGAATTACTTTTGTCTATGGTGTAATTGGCTCTTGGCACCATTGGTTACTCATAATTTCGTTGTTGCGGGCTTCAACATTCTGATATATTTTGGCCTTTGCTTTCATTTCAACATTATACATCTGGGTGGAAAAAAAGAGCTCAAATGTGTATGTAATTCCTTTTTGTGAGAGGTCTTCATAGATTCTCCCCTCTTTTTCAACAACTCTTTTGTCTAGGTTATAATAATTCATGCATTGCATAACCAATCTAGGGGCTCCATTGTCAGCGTAAAACCCTCCCGCTAAAAGTTGTAAATTAATCAAATCTTATCAGGGCTTGATCCTAGAAGACCTATGGAAAATCAAAAGCAGGAATTCTGTGTAATACTTCTAAGTCAAATTTTTGCATCTGGTTTGAATGTGCTAATTGCATAACATTTATTGATTTCTATGTTTGCAAGAAAGAATAGAATTCTTATTTGTATCAAAGGAGAAGACACGTTCAAGAGAGACGCATCTCATGAGAGGATGTGTCTCCACAAGATGGAGACACGTCTACTCATGGGACGTGTCTCTTGAGTGTATGGGTTCTTATGTTAATTACGGTGGTTACCAAACTTAACATGCAGCAAACAAAGATCTTATGTTATCCTTGAGTACGTCTATAAGTAAGAGCAGTTCAATTAAGAATAATGATGATGCATAGCCTACAATCATTATTCATTTTTTACCGAAGCTATTTTAACTTAACACTCCCTCTTAGCTAGGGAAGATACTTCAAGACAAATAAGAGGAGATATCACCTTCACACGTGATTCGAAGATATGATATGATTCTTCAATATTGTCAAGTCACGTGACATTCTTCATAACACATCTTTATTATGGTATGTGCACTGACATCAAGTCACATGATGTCTACCATAATGATTCATGGCATATCCATAGAAATGAATAGATATCCACCATGATTATCTCTTAAGGAACACAATGATCTTCAAATGACATCAAGTCCCATGATATCCATCAAAGTGTCCAAGAGATACTATCATGACATGTCCACAGATATCAAGTCACATGATATCTATCATGATAGTTCAACTCATCATTGTAGAGTCGTCACTTTACAATGTCACATACAAGTGTTCATTATTAGAAAGATCGTCACCTTTCAATAATGTACACAGGGGGAGCGAGCCCATAAGGTCATGGAGTTACACACATGACAAAAGAGTTTACACATTAAACATCTTTAAATATATTAGTACAACTTCTAAACAATTTTGAATTTCAAGCATAAAATCAAATTACATTTCAATCATACCAAGCTTCTTCCGGAAGTGTTCAACCTTGATTCGAGAGAGAGGTTTGGTGAGAATGTCTGCTGTTTGATCATTTGTACTAATATACTCCAACTGAATCACATTCCTTTCTACCATGTCTCTTACATAATGATAGGGGATCTCAATGTGTTTAGATCTATCATGGAATACTGGATTTACAGAGAGTTTGATGCAACTCTGATTATCACAATGAATGATGGTAGGATTCGAGGGCTCACCAAAGAGTCCCACAAGCAATTTCCGGAGCCATACTGCTTCTCTTGCCCCCATAGAGGCTGCAATGTATTCAGCTTCTGTTGAGCTTTGGGCTACAGAAGACTGTTTTCTGCAGATCCAAGAGATCATAGCCGATCCCAAACTGAAGCAACATCCTGATGTGCTTTTTCGATCGGTTATACTTCCAGCCCAATCTAAATCAGAGTATCCATGTAGATCTAGTTGATTATTTTTGTAAAGAAGACCATATCCAATAGTGCCTTGAAGATATCTCAATATATGTTTCATTGCCATAAGATGAATTTCCTTTGGCTCACATATGAATTGGCTTAAAGCATTCACTGCATAGCAAATATCAGGTCTGGTGTTAACTAGGTACATCAAAGATCCAATCATTTGTCTATATAGGGTTAAATCTGCACACTTGGATTCTGCTGCTGCTTCTTTCAGTTTGTGAAGGTTGGTTTCCATGGGTGTAGACATGGGTCTACAATCCAACATTCCAAATCTCTTCAGAATATCAATAGTATACTTTCCTTGGTTTAGTATGATGCCATCTGGTTTCTGCCAGACTTCCAAACCAAGAAAGTAGTGTAAAATGCCCAAGTCTTTCATGTCGAATTCGGAAGTTAGATCCTTCTTTCCTTGAGCAATGAGGTGATCTTCTCCTGTTATCAGCAGGTCATCAACATATAAAATAATTATTAACATATCACCTTTAATTACCTTAAAGTAAAGATTTGGGTCTGCATCATTCTTGGAGAATCCTAGTCCCAAGAGGTAGTTGTCAATTCTTTCATACCAGGCCCTGGGAGCTTGTTTAAGTCCATACAGTGCTTTCTTTAGTCTGCATACATGTGAGTCAGGTTTATGTATCACAAAACCTTTGGGCTGCTCTAAATAAACTTCCTCTTCAATGGTTCCATTTAGGAAGCCAGTTTTTACATCCATTTGATGGATCTTCCAGCCTTTAGCTGCTGCAATGGCTATCACTACTCTCACAGATGTGTAACGGGCAACAGGTGCAAATGTTTCTTCATAATCAATGCCTTCCTTTTGTGAAAAACCTCTTGCCACAAAATGTGCCTTATGTTTTTCTATACTGCCATTAGCAGCATGTTTGATTTTGAAGAGCCATTTAGAAGAGACGACAGTTTTCTCTTTTGGTCTAGACACTATATCCCATACATCATTCTTTAGAATGGACTGATACTCTTCCGTCATTGCGTCCTTCCATACTTGATGTCTGAAGGCTTCTGAAACACTGGAGGGTTTTGAATTTATGATGTCATTCAATAGAGCAACGTAGCTTGAGAACCGTTTGGGTCTTTTACTTTCCCTAAACGTTCCTTTGGGTGCTGCATGATTCTCAGCTTCTTTGATCATCTTTCTAGCCCAAAGTGGTCTCTTCGTGCCGTTGTCATTTGTATTCTCATCTGAAGTAGATAGAAGTTCATTTGATATTTCCTCAGGATTCTCCCTCTGAATCTTAGGGGTAGGATCCTCGTCTAAGACTCTAGGTGAATAAGTTTCTATCTCATTTGAACTTCTTGCCCTTTTGAATGCTATGTCTTCTTCAAAGATGACATCTCTGCTCAATTCAATTTGTTCCTGCCCGGGTATGAAAATCCTGTAAGCTTTGGAGGATTCACTATATCCCACAAATATCCCTTTCTTTCCGGAAGGTTCTAGTTTGAATCTTTTCTCTTTGGGCACATGAATATAGACTGGGCAACCAAAAATCCTAAAGTGACTAATATCAGGTTTTATGCCAGTAAATGCTTCTTCAGGAGTTTTGTTATCTAGATGAGAATGAGGACACCTATTTTGAATGTAGACAGCAGTTCTAGAGGCTTCTGCCTAGAATGAGGTTTCTAAGTTCTGGTTAAGTAACATTGCTTTTGCAGCTTCTACAATGGTTCTATTTTTCCTTTTAGCAACCCCATTTTGTTGAAGGTTGTAGGCTATTGTAAACTCCCTCTTAATCCCAGCATTCATGCAGAATTCCTTAAAGATTTCAGAGGTGTATTCTTTCCCATTGTTTGTCCTTAAAATTTTGATTTTCTTCCCGGAGAAGTTTTCAGAGAGAGCTTTGAACTCTTTGAACTTTTTAAGGATTTCAATTGACTCTTTACACTTAAGAAAATAAATCCAGGTCTTCCTAGAGAAGTCATCTATAAATATGACATAGTATAGGAAGCCTGCCTTGGAGGGTACAAACATGGGTCCACATAAATCAGAGTGAACCAGTTCTAACACAGTTTGGGTTTTACTCAAGCTATTGTGAAAGGATCCCTTTGTATTCTTTCCTAGGGCACAACCTTTACAAGTTCCTTCATGAGTTGGTTTTAACTTAGGTAATCTTGTTACAAGTTTTTCTACAGAAGGTAGGGCATGGAAATGAAGGTATCCTAATCTTCTATGCCAAATTTCATTTGAATCAGAAGTATCAAGGGTAAGGGCTTGCTTGACTTCAGTGCATAGTTTATAAAGATAACCTTGTCTTACACCTATGGTTAGAGCTTTCTTTATAGTTGAGTTCTTAAGCCATGCTAGAAATTTCCCATCCATAAATGTAACCCTATATCCATTGTCTTCAAGAGCAGAGATGGATATTAGATTCCTCTTTATCCCAAGTACAAATAAAACTCCAGTGAGTTGAAGGGAGAGACCAAATTTCAATGTGATGGAACAAGTTCCAACCCCTTTTACTTGATGTGTAGAATCATCCCCAATTGTTACTTCTTCATCAGTCTCTTCAGTCATAGTGCCTAAGTGTTCTCTAAATCTTGTGATGTGCCTCAAAGAACCACTATCAATCACCCAGTTGTTGATATTGTTAGATACTTGATTTGATAAGGCTGAATAGAATACAAATTTCTCAGAATCATGGTCTGAATTTGACTTTCCTACTTTAGCAAATGATGCTTGTTGTTTTGATCTCGTTGGAAATATGCCAACCAATTTTTTACTTGAATTATCATAACACAAGCCAACACTACCAACTTGATTAGCGTTAGCATCAAGACTGAAATCCAAGCTTGAAAGAACTCAACGCCAAGAATGCACACTCAATCCCAAGGAAGGATAGGTGTTGTCATATGGCGGAGAAATTAAAGAACAATACTTGAAATGAAACAAACTCAACATCAAGAATGTGCACTCAAGATCCCACTGAGGGTGAGGTGCTAACATATGACGGAGTTATTAATTGAAAACTGAAATAAATAGGCGGTGAACCAGCCATGAGAATTTCCACGCTACCACTTGAACAGTGGGGGGAAAACATTACAATACAAAACTAATTCATCCGCTGCGGCGGGCATCCACTTATGAGTGGGAATTCGCCACTTTACAGTGGGTGACTAAAGAGAGATTAATTGTTTTTTCTCCACACTGGCGGTAAACCATCCAGGGGTTACAAATGTATGAAATTATAACAAGTAATTGCAGCAAATAAAATAAATAGCTGTTAGTACTACTAATCAGCTTTACAATGAATTAAACAGCTGCAAATAAGAAAGATATGCTTCCAAATCCATCAAAGGTTAGAGTAACACTTCCTCTAACTCTTACAATACAATAATGATATAAAAATGTAGCTCAAACCAGCATTATATCAAAAACTAACAAGTCTGATATAAAAATCTGCAATCTGGAAATGTCTATCAGCAAACAGCAAACTCATAAAAATGTTCACAACTCCTTCTAAATACCTCTGAATAAGCTGAAATGTTTTGCAAAGACCTTCTAGGAGGATGGCACCCAAACTCAAACTACAAAACTGCATCAAAAACTCAAGATATTATTCTTGCACGAATCCCAAAGCACTCATGAGATGGTACGGCCCTGTAGAGGGGCGATTTCTCTTGGAAAAATCAGAAACTTGGAATTAAAATCTTAAAACCTCCAAATATGGTTTCCATTATCATAGAAATGCAATGATCAAATACCCATAACCAAAATAAATTCATACCAAAAGCTGTAAATGAAAACCACCTTCAGTTGTGTATACATCAGCAACATAAAAACTGAAGTTCTCACCAAAATTCACCAATTTTGAAGCACAATCTGCTAGTCTGATTGAGAAGCAGCAATAATACCAACTAGGTGTTATCTTTCAAACACGAAATTGGATTGGAACTAAGAGGTAAGCATCCCTCGAAGTAAAAAACAAGTTGTCATTTCGACAGCATAACATTAGCATAAACATTGGATGATCAGCTCTTCAAACAGCAGCAATATATAAACTTTAGTTGGCAAATGAAGCAACAAGAACTCTTCAAATTCCAAAAAGTTGAATCACTTCAACTTCCAAAAGGGACGCCACCTTTTTGCCTTTTACTTTTTGAAATAATAAAATATCATTCAACTTCCCCTTTAGGCATCCATTTCATATTGCAACAATAAAGCATTTATTAAATAATTAAATGCTCACTTGACCCTTTTATGTCCCCTTCTTTAAAACAACTTGAAGTCATCAAGCCTAGGCGTGGGGTACAACTTCAAGACATGAAAATTGACTAAGTCTGAAACTCAATCTAAGGAGATAACCAAATACAATGCCTAAGCTGCAACTAATGAATTGCTAAAAATAGCAAACTGACAAATGCCAAACTGAACCAAGTTGATGATGATGCTTCTGCCAAAAATGAACTTACTAAAAATAGTAAATGCCAAAAATAGTAAGTTAACTTCAAAACCATCAGAAAGCCAAACTGAACACTGAACTGCAAAGGATTGAATTGCTGCTAGATAGATACTGCCAAAAGATAGACTTGCTAAAAATAGCAAACTTCTATAAATAGTAAGTCTGCACAACATCCTCTGAATGCCAACTGAGCAGTATCTGAAAGAGGAAACCCTAGTTTTATACTTCAACTTAGCCTACGGATTTCCGAAAACAGGCTAAATCCAAAAGAAGAGTGTATGGCCAAAATGGGGACATTACAGTCTGCCCTTCCCAAAATTGCTTGTCCTCAAGCAATGCCACAACACTCCAAACTGATCCCACCAAACATATAGGATCCCGGGGTCCCATGTCCATCTCTGAAAAACCCCACCATGCTGATGCTGCTCTACTCTGATCATACAAATGAAATCTTTGCACCATAACTGCACTAACCATCCCTGCAACCTCAAAGTGATAACATGCCTGAAATTCAAGTTGAACAACATAGAAGGAATTGAATCAAAATCTAGCAGCGTCTCTTGCTCAATAAACTCTAAGGAATTAACATCTGCAATGTCAATGTCAATCACCAATCTGAGAACAAAGAAGAATAATCTAAACAACTCAAAAATATTCTCATCAACATTATTCCTCAAAGCATCAAACCAAATCACAACAGCAAATGTGATTCCATCATAGCTGTTTGCAAAGGAAAAAACAACTCTTTGCAAAGTCATAGCAACTGCATCCTCAAAGCTCCTTAAGGATGTATAATGCCTCCTTTGAGTAATTCTGACATATTCAAGAAAAACTCTGAAAATTTCCACCAATCTCTCCCCCAAAGTCTCAAAAAGTTGAACCAAATCAAGCAAAGGTTCGCTGCTCCAAACACTAGTGCAAGAGATTGTATAAAGAAAGCCACTAGAACATAACTTGAACACCATCCAATACTGATCTGAATCACTATGAAACATCATTACCCACTTTTGGAGCCAAAAATCATCACTGAAAAGAGGTTGTGAAGAGGAAAAATGAATGTACCAGCTGCCTATGAAAACTGAAATGAACCACTCAAAGTCTGATTTTAGGAAAATCAGCATGCAAGGGGTTGTAGGATTGCTGCAAAACTGGAAATTAGCATCTATAATATCACAACAACTCATGCCCAAGGCTGGACACATCCTCTCAAGGAACTCCAACCCAAAATAAAAACATTCTTTGTTCGATATATCTTCCCAATCCATCGGTCGATGCGCAAAAAGAACCATCGAATGGTTAATAAGGATGGGGACAACATCAAAGAATCTGAAAATTGAACCCGTATCTCTCCAATGATTCCTCTTTCCACTTGTAACAATCTCCATCAAGCCATGTTGAGGATCCCAAGCATGGATACCCAACTGGAAATGTTCCCCAATGCACCAAAAAGAGAACACCACAGTTCTCCAAGTGTTAATCAAAGCAATTTGCAAACTCAAGAAGTTAGTGTCTTCTTTGATAAACCCATGTAGCCCATCCATGAAAACATCAACATCAATGGAGCACAGAACAAATGTTGTCCATAATTCCCATTTCCCCAAAGGACTAGGGTGAGCCAAAACATCACTCAACCCAAGAGATAGATTGTTAAGAAGGTGAATTGCCTGTTTAGGTTCAACTTTCTCCCAAACTTCATGAGTAATAAGTTTGGAATCTTCACTCTTTGTTGCTGCAATGGAGTGACCAGCAACTACCAAGACTTGTTTTATTGACACCTTTAAGCCAATGTTGAAGAAATCTCCTTGAGTCCACACTTTCCATGTGAATACTTCATCCTTGATCCCACTTCTACTTTCATTATCAAAATGCCCTTGATGATTACTACTCACAAAACATGGCACACTTTCATAGAAAATATCTATCACCTTATGATTATCCAAATCATGTGAAGATAATGGACTGTTGTTCTCAAAAATATTATCTTCATCCCTTTCGTTGGTGTCTTCATAGAATTCAAACTCATCTTTTTCAACTTGTGGATGCTCACCATTAGTTACCGACCCACAAAGTGTAGCATGTTGAATACTACATTCATTATCCGTTAAAACATCTATCGCATAGCTGCAAACCATTCCTTCTTGTGGCAAAGTCTCTTCCCAACTCAAGAGTTCACACTCTTGATGTACTTTCCAATCACCATCAACATATGGGATCATCTTGGCATTACGCAATGTTTCATCATTATGGAGTTCATTTATTCCTTCAACTATTTGTTTGATCTCCATAATCCTTGTATTAACTTCTTGTTCCTTAAGGGTAGCTGCAATAGATGAATGATTTTCTGCTTTGTATAAAGAATGATGAGCTAAGGTAAAATCAAGGCAAAGCCTATCCATCTCTTCCTCCTTCTCTTGGTAGGCATCATAGGTCTCCTCTGCCAACTTAATAGCATTATCCCTATCTGAGAGCAAATGCAAATAATCTGACTTTATGGATTCCAATGCCTCTTTGATAGATTGCATCTTGGAAAGAGAGTCTCCATCTTTAACTCCATTTAGTTTCTCTTCAAATTGAAACTTCCAGCAAAGTTCCTCAATGAAGTGATATGTGCTATCAAATCTTGATAACACTTTAACAATCTTCTCTTCTGAAACCAATAAATTATCCTTCAAAACTTGCAGCTCTTTAGGCCCTTGATCCCAATCAGCAAAGAAGCTATGCTCATCAAACATCAATTTTTCTGATTTGTTTTCCTTGACATGATTTTCAAAATCAGCCTCCTTTCTAATCTTATCACTGCATATCTCCTGAATCGAAGGCTTGTCAACAACTTCTTCAAACAAATTAGTACCTCTATCTTGACCTTTCAAGTTCTCATACTCTTCTTGTGCGTAATTTTGAAAGGCATCCAAATCATTTGCTGATTTTAAAACATTCTTCTCTTCAACATAAGAAATCACGTTCTCATTAGCCATTGCTGCAACTTCTCCTCCAAAGATCACTTCATTACTTTTATTGCAAACTAATTTTTGAACTTCATTAGGATCAAAGGGGAATTTATCCCACTCCGGTTCTTTATCATACCTTGGTGACATTGCACCCGGATCCCAAATGTGAAAGGTTTGATTGCAATGATCAATAGGAAAGAGATCATCATGCTCCTCTTGAACTATTGACTCTTTGAATGAGTCACTCTTCAACCCACTTGAACTGAAATCTTCATCTATAACTTTCTCCACATATGTAGTTTGATAATCAAACCCACTACCACCCAAGTCACTAGCATTATATCGGATTAAAGAATCATCAAAGCTGGTTGCTTTGAATATTTTGTCATTCTTTTCTTGAATGAAATTATATTGAGTAGATGTGTTGCTGATTTTATCATTAGTGCCCACATACATACCAAAGAAGTCTTCTTGGACACTTGTCATTAATTCTTCATATGGAATTGGCTCAGCATAAAGTAGAGAATTATCCTTCACTAAATCTTCAACAAGAGGAGATAAAAACACATTGGAATCACCATCAACAACATCACTTTCGTAATGGTCATAAGCTGGTTCAAAGACACCATTAGTATTTGCTTCATCTTGCTCTTCTTCAATGTACTTATCCCACACAACTGTTCCACCAGCATCTTTTGAGAAGCCATTTGTCTCGAGCTCTTCATTGCTTGAATCCTTATTAGGACTCAAGACTGCTGTAATGATCTTCTTACCATAATAATCTTCATTATTTCCCATCCCATGCAAGTCTAGGGATGTATTTTGGGACTCTAACTTAATCTCCTCACTTGCCAAGTTATCTTCATCAAGCCCACTTTCATTTTGAACCAAAATGTGCACCTTGCTTGTGTCTTCTTCAACACTAATTGACTGATTTTTCTCTTCAATTTGATTACTTGTGGGCTGCAAACCACAAACAGATCCTTTTGCTTCTTCCTTCCTTGATTCTTCAACCATGGCAATTTCTACTTCCTCTTTAATCATTTTTTTGATGTAGTTGACCATAGCCAACTTTCCAGGGTCATGAATCACCGCACAATTCAAAAACGTGTCAAATGAAACATCGTTCTTAAACTCATCTGTCATGCTCTGATATTGTTTACGGAGTATGGCAGCCTCATGTTCGCATTGCCTCTTGAACTGACATTCTTCCGAAGCCACAATCAAATCTGACTTCTCACGATTCCTGGACCTTAGAAAATGCAACATCTTAAGAACTTCTGAAAGCTAAACTGAACTTAGGTGAAGAATCTGATTT